>PVKM010000001.1:0-18359 GCA_004027735.1 Carollia perspicillata
CCTTGTTTGCAAACTCTCTGTGCCTCTGGGATTTGTGTGTCTTTTTTCCTCTCCAGAGTTGGGAAATTGCGGGTCATTATTTCCTCAAATAAGTTCTCAATCCCTTACTTGCTCTCTTCTCCTTCTGGAACCCCTACGATATGGATGTTGTTACACTTCATGTTGTCTCAAAGGTCCCTTCAAGTATTATTCTTTATAATTTTTTTGCTGTTCTGATTGGCTGTTTTTTTCTACCTCCTCTTCCAAATTGCTGATTCAATCTTCTGCTTCATTCAGCCTTCTCTTTATTTCTCCCAGTGTATTCTTTTATAAAATTTTATTTATTTATTTATTTTTAGAGAGGGTAAGGGAGGGAGAAAGAAAGGGAGAGAAACATCCATGTGTGGTTGCCTCAAATGTGCCCCTCACTGTGGACCTGGCTTGCAACCCAGGCTTGTGCCTTAGACTGGGAATCAAACTGCTGACCCTTTGGTTCACAGGCTAGCACTCAATCCACTGAGCCACACCAGCCAGGGCAATTTCTTCCAGTATATTCTTGATGTCAGACATTATGTTTTTCATTTCCGAGTGGTTCTTTTTATGGTTTCTGTGCCCTTTTTCATGTTGTTGTAGTTCTCAGTTATTTCCCTGAGTATACTTATAGCCATTACTTTGAACTGTATATCTGTTAAATTGCTTCTTCCATTTCATTTAGCTATTTTTCTAGAGAGTTCTCTTGTTCTATTATTTTGGGCCTATTTCTTGCCTCTGCATTTTGGTTGCCTCTTTGTGGATTTTTTTGTATATATTAGACAGATTTTCTTTGACTCCCAGTCTCTGTGGGGTGGCCTTATGTAGTAGGTGTCCTATAGGACATAGTGGTGCTGTCTCCTTGATCATCAGAGTTAGGAGCTCCAGGAATGTCCCATGTGTGGGTTATGTGAGCCCTCCTGTTATAATTGAGTCTTGATTGCTATCAGCCTGTTCATGCATGGGAATGATCCTCATGGTGGCTGAATGGGAGGCTCAAACCCAAACCACAGTATGCAAG
Source organism: Carollia perspicillata (assembly GCA_004027735.1). Classification (NCBI taxonomy): domain Eukaryota; kingdom Metazoa; phylum Chordata; class Mammalia; order Chiroptera; family Phyllostomidae; genus Carollia; species Carollia perspicillata. Next base: position 1,031 of record PVKM010000001.1, read on the forward strand.
GTTATGTAGTTGCTGACAACAAAAATCAGAATTCATCTCAGCAGGTTTTGATGCCTGCCAAGACCTCCCCTTACATATGCTGTTTGGAAAGATTATTGCATCCTGCTCTGGTGCTGTCTAAAGCTGGCCACTGGGCATGTTGGTTCTAGGACTCATGGGAAAGGTTCTGGGAAGGCCAATGTCAGATGCTGTCTATGCCTAACCATCAACATGGGACTACAACCAATCCACAGTTTGTAGCTGTTACTACTGGGCTCAGGTACATATGGGGAGTACCAAGGTGTGCGCCAAGGTGCCCTTTTACTATCACCAGGCCTGGGGGTTGGTCAGCAAAAGTCCCAATTCACCCTGAGGTCTGTCTCTAGCTGACTCCACCTGCCCATGTTCGCCAACTGCCTGTTAGGCTCTGTCACTGAAAGAGCCTCTGGTGGAGACAGAAGGATGAGGCTAGTGGGTCTCCTGTGAAGAAGTGCCAATCAGGCTTCAGGGAAGGTTGTGGATGTGGCCCCAGCCTCAGAGCCATAGGACTCAGCCTGTCCCAGGTTTTGTCCCAACATGGGCATGGCACAGGCAATAAGAGTTGGGGAGGTGGGGCCTCTGAAGCCCAAAGGTTGTGTCTGCCAGAAGCTGGGAGGGTGGTTCTATGGGATCTCCTGTGACAGAAAAATGTCATTCAGGTTCATGGGGAAGTGGGGAAATGATGCCCTCCTCAAAGCCAGACAATTCAGTCATTGATAGACCCTGTGTCTTCCCATACCTCTGTACCTTGATTAAGACAGCTGACTCCTCGGCAGTGCATAAGCTCCTCAGGATGGAGTGAGAGGGAGTCCAGAGGGTGGGGCTATTGCTTTCCCCCAGGCTGATGCCATATGGAAAGGAGCGCTCCACCCAAGAAAGAAAGCATCTGTGGTGTGGGACAGGGTCTCAGCACAAGAATCCTGGCAGCTATCCCCCAAGCTCCTTCCCCAGAGCCACAAACCACAGATATTCCTCATGTGACTGACTAGTCTGCTCTGCCCACCCTCCATGCTGGAACACAGGGTGAGTGGCTGCAAACAAAATTTTGTGCATTGTCTCTTTAAGAGTATGCTTGCGTCTCTAGTGGACTCCTGCATTTTTGTGGCAGATGGAAATCTTGTTGCTTTTCATAGTCAGATTTTATGTTGGCACCTTCTCCCAGCTCTGGTACTCTGGGCCGGGGAACGTGACTTGGGGTTTAGGCCCCATGTTTCTCATGGGAAACCCCCATACCTGAGATATCCCTCTGGAGCCTCACCCTCTGCCTATAAGAGCGGGACCAGCCCTTTTTGCATCTCTGCCATTCCTACCAGTCTCAATATGGCTTCTTCTGTATATCTGTGATTATAAGATTCTTCTTCAGCTAGTTTTCAGTTGGTTATTCAGGATGATTATTGTTTAATTTAGTTGTGATTCCAGTTTTGTACTGGGAGGAGGTGAATGTAGCTTCTACCTACTCTGCTGCCATCTTGAGATCTGTCTAAATCATTTCTGAAGTGAGCTGAATGCTTTAAATAGAGTAATTATACCATCAAAAGTTATTCACATCTAAAGAAAGTCTTTTCAATGAGTAAGAATGCCAAGAACCAATATTTCTTTTTCTAAATAATTAAACTTTGTCCAACTGATTTGAGACTCAACTTTTGAGGATCTAAAAGATCTCTGTAAAATTGCTTCCTAATTCTTGTCACGTTCTGTGTCAAAGATTCACCAGACATATTCCTGAAATGTCATATTTCAGTGCAAAGTTACTCTTCCATTGGTTTCTATGACAGCCAATTGCAAAAATTTTAATGCAGCTATCAACTACCTATTCCAGTGTTGACTGCAAACATCAATGTCTGGGAGACTGTATTTGTCTTGACAAGTCTCCACCTGAATATCGTACATACACAGTTACACCCCTAAGATGGAAGTAACCATAATTCTGGAAATAAATACCTAATAGTGATACACATGGGATTTCACAATGCTGATGTACATGTGTGAGAAAGTGAAAGAAAAAAGGTAATGAAGTGAAGCAATAATTGCTTCATAATTCAATACTCTTTAAGAGGTAGAAACACTGGGGACCTGGCCCACAACCCAGGCATGTGCCCTGACTGGGAATCAAACCAGGACCCTTTGGTTTGCAGGCCTGTGCTCAATCCACTGAGCCACACCAGCCAGGGTTAGAAACACACTTTTAACAGGAATCTAATCAACAAAACAAACAAACAAGCAAAATAAAACCAAAGACACTGAAATAGAGAACAGGCTGACAGTGACCAGAGGGGAGGGAATTTCAGGGGAAGTGGGGAAGGGTTTTCAGGAACTAGTATAAAGGACACATGGACAAAAAGTAGGTGGGCTGGGATGGGAGTAAAAGACAGAAAACTGTACTTGAACAACAATTAACATAAAATTTAAAGAGAGGTAGAAACACAACCCTTCTCTTTCTAAGAGTGTCACTCAATAGGTATAAAAACCTGAAACCACCACATTATTTAGTGAAAGCAGAGAGACTCAGTCCACTTCCTAAGTAACTGACTCAGTCAGAAGAGGCTCTAGACCTTAGGTAGAGTAAATCTTCAGGTAAATGAGAGAAACAGTATTGAAATGACAGGAAATTAGAAAAGCAACAGGAAAGGGGAAAAGAATAATTACATTTTAAGTTAAAATCATATATTTAGAAAGTTAATTGCACATCTCTGTCTTCATTCATTCCATCACTCAGACTCCTAAAATACTTTGCAATACTCTGGTATTAAACTTCACTGGTGGTCAGAGCCTAAACAGCAAGGCTAGAGATGAACTTGAGGGTTTCTCCTCATTGCCATGTGTGAGGAGATGATAAACCTCCCAGAACCTGTAATATCTGGGCAAAGAGAGGCCACAGAGGATTCTGGCTGAGCATTCAGAAGTAACATTCCCCCAGCTGGGAACAGAAGGAAGCGTGTCCTTTATTAGGATTGGGTTATTACATTTCAAGCAGAGTAGTAGGAAGAAAATGGGATTTTCACTCACGCTGATCTAGATTTGAATGCCAACTCTAGCACTTCCTTTGTCATCATGGATAAATTGCCTACCTATTCAAGCCTCAGTTTCATCATTGGGAAAACCAAGAAGTGTGACTTGCCTCAAGAGAATGATATGACAATTAAATGACATAATATATATAAGGCATCTAGCACAAAGCTAGGCCCATATTAAATATGGATATGAGTTATCCAAAAACTTCTAATTAATGCCATGTATTATACTTTGAATTATACTATTTTATCCTGCATGCTACCATTTTGAATTATATTATCCTTTGTAGCCCCTAGATCATTTGGTAAAGTCCTGTATATATGCTAAAGGCTTACTCATAACATGGGAATGAATGAGCCTAGTTAGAGAGAAAAGTCATATACAGAAATTAAAGGTCCATGTAATAATATTGTGGTTCACCTAATATGCTTGTGACCATGACAGAATCCAGGTCCAACCTGGTAGTTACTTTTTCTTGTAGCATTTAAGGTCAGAGCCCTTACAGCATAACTGAGATCAAAGGCAGAGGGCTTTGAGCCAAACTGTCTGGGTTTGCATCCTATCTTCACAATTTATTAAAAGTGTGGACTGAGACACAGTTCCCCCTTCTGTAGTTCAGGGGTAGAAATAGAACAATTTTATAGAATTCCTGGATGATTAATGAAGGTAATAAAACTATCTACTAGTAAATCATCTAAAACAGTGCTTGTCCCTTAAAAAGCACCATTGAAGTGTTAACTCATTAAAATCAGTGACTGATGTTAAACACTGTCAATATTTAACTAAAAAATTCCCTCTTGAACAGTATATGCAATCGTATGCAATTCAGGCATAAAAGGTTGAACATGGCTGAATGTGTGGCAGGCTAGATGCAGTCTCCATCCAGAGTCTGTAATTAACCGGCTTCACGCCCCCAAGTGAATCATGAAGCCTCTCGAATGTTCTCATCAGTTAAAAGTGGGCATGGACTAGATTTGGTTGGTATGCCATCCTGTCTCTACTATGATAACATTCTCTGATTTTTACTGCATCTTGTAGGACCATTTATCTTCCTCTGGGAGTGCAGCTTCAGTTCCATAAAAGAAGTCAGTTGAAAAAATTCTTACACAGAGAATTTCACTTTGCTATCAACTTTCTAGTATCAAGCCTACTCCATACACAATAAGGCAGAACTATAGTAAAAAATCGTGAGGCTATTTCTTTTTAAGACCCCTTCACATTTACCATTGCCATTGAAATCAAACTCAGAAAACTGGAAAGTAGCAAGGAGATGAGTGAAGAACCCTTTGGGGCTCTCAGCATGTCAGTGAGCTCTCTGCTTCCACTATTCATAGTTGCAAGATCTTTGTCATATCACACTTACCTGCTGTACTTCATTTTTTGAGCCCAACCCCTTTCTTCCATGATCCACCACAGATGAAGTCACATGTATGGAAGCCACTTAACACTGGGATTATCACATCACAGAAGCTTTGAACGATGGAGGACTCCAGTGACAATTGCACCTCAGCTCACTTTTAAAATGAGTGAAATGAGGCAAAAGGATGTGCATTAGCTTGTTCGAAAGGATGCCGATAATCAGAGACAGAGCCAGGATCAGTAACTAAGCCTCCTGTATCCCACTCCACCATTCTCCCCATTGCACCATGACGCCTCTGTGTGAAGAACTGCTTAGTTCAGCCCCAAAGGGAGATTTCGAAATCAATTTCTTACCTCATTTCACGTCATGATATAGTAATGTTTGCCTGAAGAATATGTCCCTATACCTTATGACTACTAGCTCCTATTTCCACAGGAATCATCCCAATGATCTCAACTCCTAATCCCCAAATGCAAAATATGCTTACACTGGAACTGCACACCCAATTGCATGGGTGCTCACTCTACGCAGCAATGCCAAAGACATTCTGGAGGAGTGTGATTGAATGTTTGTTCTTAATCCCTCCATTTCAGAAATTAGAATTGGGCCTGAAAACTGGTATGACTTGACAGAAAAAAGTAATAAAATGTTTTCTGCATTTGTGATAGTGTCACAGAAACATTATATGATTATTGGCTCACAGCCAATGATTAGTGGCTCAGAGGAAGAAGTTTGGAAATATTAGCAATTTTCTGACTTCAGTCTTGCTTAGAATCTGCAATTACATTCTGTATTAGTGTCACAAAGAATTACTTTTAGTTGAGCAAAACTCCATTATCTTGTACTTAAATTTAATAAGGCATATATGTACATATGTATGTATGTATGTATGTATGTATGTATGCATTTTTAAAGATTTTACTTATTTATTTTTAGAGAGAAGGCAAGGGAGGAAGAACAAGTGGGAGAGAAACACCAATCAGTTTTCTCTCGTAAGAGCCCTGACAAGGGGACGAACCCACAACACAGGCAAGTGCCTGGACAGGGAATTGAACAAGCAACCTCTCGCTTTGCAAGATGATGCCCAACTAACTGAGCCACACTGGTCAGGGCATAGATGGATGTATGTATGTGTGTGTTTTAAAGATTTTATTTATTTACCTTTTTTTTCTTAGAGGGGAAGGGAAGGAGAAAGGGAGAGAAATATCCATGTATGGGTTGCTTCTCGTGCATCCCCTGCTGGGAACTGGCCTGTAACCCAGGCATGTGCCCTGACTGGGAATCGAACCAGGATACTTTGGTTTTCAGGCCTGTGCTCAATCCACTGAGCTACACCAGCCAAGGCTAGATGTATTTATTTTTATAAGCAATTTCTAGTCCTTGAATTGATTCAAAGTACACACTGAATCATTGGCTTAATTTCCTTTCATTCTATAGGTAAACATATATTGTCAAAGTAAAAAAAAAAACAGGTAAGTATTTAATCTATTCTTGTGAATTGTTCATTTTCATTGGCAGGCATTGGTAAAAAAAATCTACATATTTATATAGCCATATAATACTATGTGGTAGACAGAATAATATGCTCCCCAACGTGGTCCACAACCTAATCCTCGAAAGTTATGAATATGTTGGATTACATGGAAAAGAAGAATTAAGCCTGCAGATGGAGTTAATGTTGCTGATCAGATGACCTTGAAATAGGAAGGTTACCCTGGATTATTTACATGAGTCTAGTGGAACCATAAGAGACCTTAAAAGTGGAAGAAGGAGGTAGAAGAATGGTCAGAAAGGGTGATATGCCTACTGATGAATGCTCAGAAAAATGAAATGTTGCAGATTTTGAAGACCATGAGAGAGGGGCAGGAGCCATGAAACGTGGACAGCCTCTAGAAGATGAAAAAACTAGGACATGGATCCTTTCCTAAAACCTCCAGGAAAAAATACAGTCAGATTTCTAAACCCCAAAATGTAAAATAATTGAATTGCTTTGTTTTAAACCACTAAATGTTTGATCATTTGTTTCAGCAGCAAAGGGAACCTAAGGCACACTATGCTTTAAAAAAAAATTACCACTGAAAATTTGAATTTTAATGTGCTGTGATATTCAAGGTCTTTGTATAAAAATAATTGTATTTTAAAAGTACTGTAATGTAGTTATAACAATTCTCTATTGCATAAGAAATCAGGACTAATGACAAGGAAAATAACCATTCCACCATCTGCAATAGACAGTAGACTACACAAGCCATATCTGAAATAGATTACCATGAATAAGACCAGACAATTTTAACGCAGGCTGTGACGAAAAATGTTTGCTAGCAGTATTTCCATTTTTCCCAGATTGAAAGGCCTATAGAGTATACAAATCTTAATTTTAAAGATTGCCATGTTTTGCAATGAGTACTTTGTAAAATACAGAGAAATCAATAAAATGTAGTTTAGATTTCTTAAACTCCTCATATCAAAATTAATGTGACTCAGTATATATTAAGAGGTCATTGATTTAAGAAAAGAGTGAATTATGCATTCTTTTTCTTTTGTCAATGAAGTTCTAGGCCATGTCCTAATAAGACTCAACTACTGAGGACAGCCACCTTGACCTCTGACTTCACTGACACTTTGCTATCCAGGCTACACTTGCCCACATCCACCCTCTCAGCTGATGCAGCATTTGACAACTCTTGTAGTCTATTGGTCACTACAGGGGACTATGGGTTCAAGATGAACAATTGTGAGCCACTGAGGATATCAAGAAACTGATGTCTCTACCTTCCCAAACCCAATGGAAGAACAAACGAGGTCCCTGCGATCATTAATGGCTAGAAAGAAATTAAGACAAGTTACAAACAAAGAAACCATGTGAGAGGCTGTTGTCGTATAGAACAAGCGGCTGACTCCCAGATTGACATATGCTTGAATAAATAGTGAGGCAAGAATGGACTTAAGAAACGGCATATGGAAATGAATTATGCAATTGTGAGGTTGAGAGAAGCAGTATGAAGCAGTGACAAAAGTGTGTCAATGTGACTCTAGATAATAGGCCTATGGAGCCAAAATGATAATTATCAACAGGTGGCAAGGGAACAACAACTAAAAACAATGAAGAATATGAAGAAAGATGTTGAAAACATCGCATTATCTAAAGCTTTCAACCAAAATCATCTGCTCTAATTTCTTGAACACTTGCAGCACGATATAGAAATTCCAGGTGATATTTAGATAGCCAGATAATCTACCTTCTCCCCCATATGGGGAAATATTAGCAAGGAGGAAAGAAAAGGCATTTATAAACTCTGTAATCATCATTCAGCTTGAGAATAACAGAAGCAGGTGTGTAGGTCTTTCTCTAATACTCATGAGCAATAGCGATCTAATGCACTGGGAAAACACAGCTTGCTGCCAAATCTGGTGCACTGTGCCTCTGCACTTTTCCGTTCTCAACAATAAAGAGGGCTCCACATCATAGCTATTGAGTTCATTCAGCTGTTCTCATATCATTTGCTCCACATTCTCCCCATAAATTTCTATTGTGCCAACAGGCAAGGAACTTGATTGCATTCTTTTGCAGCCTGTCTTTGAAGCTTGCCATCAAATTATCCCATGCAATTAAAAATGTATGGGTGTATTCTTTTTAGTAATACCTACCTATAGACCCCTCCCATATTCACAGTGTGGTGGTCTCCTGCCCCACCTCCTTCAGAGCTTCTATGTGGCTGGTTCAGAATGAATCCACTTTATGTCTATGCTTTATGGAAGCAGCATTGCACATTGCCAGTCTAACACATTTGCTTCATGAAAGCTAACAGCCACACATTATGAAGTGAGAGGGGATGTTAGTAAAGACATGATATTATGCAAAGTAGTAATACCCGAGGGCCTTATATGCAAATGCTAGGGGCTGTAAATAAGTATATATCACTGAGGCTAAGAGTTCAATATTGAAAATATTTGCAACTCAAACTAACATTATGAACATTACATTCATAAAATCACTTATCCATTAGTATTTTTGAGAATGTGCCATGTACAGAGCACAGAGTGAGGCACCCAGTTTTATCACTGCACACAAACTGGGGTCCCACTTGGACGTATAAAAGCATCCATGGATCAAGGCATGTGGCATTTCATAGCTAAAATCACTAGCTATGTTTCCCGCTCTTTAATGTCTGGGTATTGTATCTAATTAATGCTCTTTTCCCATTAGCAGAGCCTAGGGTGTCTATAAACCTACCTTAAGTGCGAAAGAAATAAGTGATTTTCCTGCAAAACTGACAGGACTCTATCTGGTAGGGCTACTGGTGGCTTATTAAATAAGCAGCAATTCTAAATTAGGTTATGCTGGTTTTGACAGTTTCTGCAAACTGACATTTTCATTTGCTCAGTTTCTTGGAACAACCCATCATGCAGATATATTACTTGTTGAAACCTCATAAAAACTCTGTTTTTCTTCCTGGGCTGTGTGCATGAATTTCTAATGAACTTGGCTCTAGGTGAAAGGCAAGCTCTCACCCATTACTGCAAAGAATGGTTTTATTTTACTGAATACCAATTTAACCATATCAATCCATTACAAATGTCCTTATTTCTAATGCTGGATGTATATGGTACTGTAACAGTGACTGTGAAATGGAAAAAAATTACTAAACAGAAAGAATAGAAGGAGAAAGACCCTAAGAGTGTTTGACATTTTCTGCTTACAATTGTAGCTTGTATTTTGGGTGCAAGACAGTGGTAGCTAACACAAAGTACAGTGATTCGAAGCTAAGCAAATGGAGCTCGATCATCCTGTTGAAGATCTCAGAGAATGGTCAGTCCTCTCAACCTAACATACAGTGCAAATTTGGTAATCCTCACCATACCCTTCCTCAGTGAAGAGTCACTGAAGACTTACTTATTTCGTCTTATAAAATTTATTTCAATTCTGAAAACTGACATAGCATTTGAATATATGAAAGGGAGACTACATCCATAAATGTAATTTTCTTTCAGCCAAAGCTTCTGTTTATATTTCTATGATTAAGTGTTAACATATCTCCACACAGAAGCATGTTTATTAAAAATAGCTATGCAAACACCTGAATAATTAAGATGTTATCAGGCAACTGTTTTTGCCACAGAATGGTAGATCTGGCCAATATTTCCACTGATATGTCTAGTTGTTTAGTGCTGCTTAAACACATTAATAGATCACAGAAATCTTGCTGTTTAACATTATGTTCAATGAGGCATTGGGGATGATTCACCAAGTGACTATCAAATAGAATCTGGTGGAAATGTGGCCGGCTAAAGCATAAATTCAGACATACCTCTGGGAGAGAAGACAGTACCCGTTTCAATATCAATATCAGTTCATTAAATCATAGTCCCCTAACACATGCGCTTCCTTATGCTACAACATTCGGGATATTGTAACTAAATAAATGATGTGAGAATCACTGTATTTGCCTTTTTGTGAATTGCATCTATGATCTATTCCATAGCAAGAAATGAGACTCATCTGACATGATTTCCTAGGTAGCTTTTCAATCATTTTTCCTGCGTATATCCGTTTCCCTGACATAATTTGTTCATTCTCACCATTAAAACACTAACCAATACACTCCTAAAAATGGCACTTGAATAGTACTTGTTTTATATGTGATAACCCTGGAAGACATTTATATATTTCCTTTTCTTTTATCAAGAATGAACTTACAGGTAACTTACCTAAATATAGCAGAAAAACATAAATTAGAAATTGGTAAGGGAAATAAAAGAAATACAAAGATGCAGATAGAAAGTAAGGTTGCAAGTGAAAAAAAAATTGCAGATTTATTTTTCCAGGCAGCAGCTAACTGGAAGATGAAAGTCTGGTCAGATCAGTACAACAACAAGAACACAGGGATTGTCCAAGAGCCACACAACTATTTCTAACAAGATAAAAAGGATTTCTGGGTAACTTCAAAATGCTATGGAAAACATTTATTAAAGCATCCTTATACTAAATGATGTCACGGTCTAATTTCTAGCCATTGTACAATGTGATGAATGTGTGCGGACACAGAGACAAGACCAGTTCTTGAGCTCTGTGTTACAATGAGCTCCAATACACAGATAACAAAATGAGGCTGTGAAGGAACTTGTTCAAGGCCATACAGCTGGCTCTGAAACTGACTCAGTATCCATGCATTTTACTTTATATCACACTGAAAACACAAGATACGCAAGGGTTGGAGGACAGAAGGGAAATGCAGATAGCAGAGGGCCTCCAATTTTATAAGCATAATTGATGTATTGCATGAGCCAGGCACTGTGCACATATGTTAAATTCATTGTCTTATTTAATCTTCACAACAGTCTAGAGTGGTAACGATGATTATTTACAATATTTTATAAATGACAAAAGTTGTAGTGAGGCAATGCGCCTTCCAAGTGGTCACAAAGTTAGGAAGTATCAGCGCTGGAATTTGAACTCAAGGCCTTTAACTCCAGAACCCATATATGTAAACATTTTATTGTGCAGCCTTCTTATACCAGAAGGATGTGTGTCTGTATGTGATGTGGGACCAGCAAAGGTTTGGATGTGCGTAAAGATAGATACATGGTATTTATTCAGCCAGTCCACCAGTCAATAGTTGTAACCTGTATACAAGAGACTGGCATCTTCTTCTAAGATAAAGTATTCTCCCAAGATGCATACAATATGCTAGTGTTCCCCTCACAGTGATTACGGGTCAGGAGTCCTGGGATGGTTGAACTAGATCCCCAGCTCTGGGTCTCACGAGGCCACGTCAAGGTGTTAGCTGCGCTGCATTCTTTATGGAGCTCGGGTCCTCTTCCCAGCTCACAGGGCTTTCGGCAGCATTCACTTCCCTGTGGTCTTAGCTCTCCCTTTTCTTGCTGGCTATCAACCAAGGAGCACTCTCAGCTCATAGAAGCCACTTCAATTTCTATCACATGGCCCTCTCACAACACACCTGCTGACTTCAACAAGCAGTACTTGTTCCCAGCAGGAGAATATCTTTTTTGATGACAGACTCAGTCCCTCCTTATTTAGGGTGGTCTCTTAATTGAGTGATATCCTCCCAGAATGATATCCATTTCTAAAACTAAACTTATTGGGAGACATTGATTAATAAGATTACGTAAGTTTCCAGTGGACATTTCTATGATTCATGATGTGAGACTTTGAGTGTGGGAGATAATACGGAGGCAGGAAACGTGGGGGTCCTCTTAGAGACCGTCTGCCTTCCACAGAACCTGACCTCATCATCCCCGTATTGCAGAGGGCAGAGTGCCTGACTGAATACTGCCAGATTTTAGAGGTGGAGCAGGAAAAAGGGGAAGGAGGACTCGAAACAAGGAAGAGTAAAGAGAGCCAGAATCCTTTCTACTTGTGAGGACTGTAAAAACCTTTAACTGAAATGCAGAACTAAAATAGCAGAGGGGCAGAGATAACTAATTTGGCGGGGTAGCGGGGCATGTTGAGGTGGGAGGAGCATATCAGGGAGTGATGTCCAGCAGGCATTGGGAAGCATGGACCCTGGAGGGGGTAGGGGAAGCACTGGGGGAGTGAACCTAGAAGTTATTTGAATAGCAGTCAGCTGTAAATAGATCAGACCCCAGGAGTATGAGTACAAGGGAAGGAGAAATGATCCAAAAGAAGAATGTGATGCAACGTAAGCTGTCACAGAATATTTTCAATTTCACTTAAAATGTTAAGCTTTTCAAATGCTTCTGGTGAAAATACGCTTAAATTAAAATGTGGGCTTGGGAAAATGAATGTTTTGGGCATCTTGCTCTCCTAGAAACTTGTTTTTCTCTCCATCTGTAGAGGAAAGAAATGGCCACTCAAATTTTTAACTCGTATTTATTGCATTGTAAAAGTAGCATGTACAAAAGTAGGAAGATGTTCACTTGAGAGATGAATAATCTGGTGGTTGTAAATATACCACGATGTATATTTTTAGCAATGCCCAAATCAGCCCGATGCATTTGTTATGGACTGTTAAAAACTCCAGAATATATAAAAGGGTAATGTCTTAGACTGTGAATCCGTCACACTATATCGGCATTCTCTAATTGCATAAACTATTTTTAAGTCCTTAAATCCCTCCTACACTGAAATCCAAGAAATTTTTAAATGCTTTAGTTAATTGCATATTTTATATGTTCTTACAAATAGAATGTGTTTTGTTTCATGGAACAATATCTTACTCGCTTCTGTATTCTTGTTTCATAAAAGGATGAGAATTACATAAAATATAAGCTGTTATTTATAAAATAAATAGTTTGGAACAGAAAGCAAAAACATAAAATTTAAAAATCCATTCAAATTTAATATACACATAAAATCAAATGTGTAAACCTATTTAATGTATATTTCTATACTTACATCTGTATATTTAAATCTATGTGCCAATTAAACCCAAAAGGCAAACACCTTAGGACAAGATGCAACAGGTCTGCACGCTTATCCACTAGATGGCGCCCTTACAATTCTAACTTGTAATCTTGTAGTTCTAAGGAAAACTCAATATTCACTAAAAATACACTATGTTCAATCTTACCATTTCCTTCTAATGTCATCCATAGCAGCACTATTGACCAAACAGAGAGAAACTAAAACCATTCTATGGGAAACCAGAAGAATCATGGCTTGTACACCTGTATTATTTAGAAAAGAATTGGAAAATGCCTATAGGGTAGAGGACAGTATTTCTAAACCTAAGATCAATATATCCACATGGAGGAAAGAGTTGGGGTACTTATTAACTGTGGAGTTTGGGTGTTCGTGTCATATTTACTGAATCAGAATCATCCGGGGTGAGGTAGAAACAGCACTGTGTACTGTTAACAACTTTATGCACACAAATCGAGAATGATGGTATAAAAATATACTTTATAAGAGGAAAAAAACCTCATGGACACATACAACAGGGTGGTGATTACAGAGGGGACATGGGTGGGGGAGGTGGAAAAGGGTACGGGGTGATGAAGGCTGGTGGAAGGAGACTGGACTTGGGATGGTGAACACACTATATAGTATACAATGAGATGTTGTGGAATTGTGTACCTGAAACCTGTATAATTTTGTTCACCACTGTCACCCTAGTACAGTCAACAAAAAGGGAAACAATGACTAAAAGTCTTTCTAAAAAGACAAGTTTGGTTTTGACTCTTCCTGTGAGATTGTGTGAGCTGATTTAATACACTTCTCTAATTCAGTTAATACTTTAACTCCAAAGATATAAAACAACAACAACAACAACCCAAAGGTTTGCTAACAGATTAGAATCATACTATCTTGGAGATGTATAGGGCCTTAAAAATCACCTAACCCATTGGTTCTTAAACCTGGTTGCATATGAGAATAACTTGGAAAACTTTAAAAATCTGCCAACACCCAAATCTCCCCTGTAGAGATTTTTTTCTTCATTTGCCTTGGATGAGGGCTGGTTATTGGTATATTTCAAAGATCTCCCCCAAGACTTTAATAAGCAACCTTGGTTGGGAATCACTGATCTACAAAAAGCTCCCCATTTTATATATAAAGAAATATGGTCACAAATAAGTTCAGCATCTCGCCGTAAAATATATGAGTTGTCAGCAAAGTTAAGACTAGATTCCAGGTCCTCTGACTTGCAGGCCATTCCTGTTGCCACGATTCTTGTTTATTCAGAAAAAGGTGGAATCTTCTGAGTCCCTAAAAGGTGCTACAAAGCATGATAATAGCACTTCTACAAAGAAAATGTATTCAAATATATACATATATATTTTTAAGTTATTGCATGTAGTTGACATCATACTAGAAAAACATGTTGCTATATCATCCTTTCTTTGCAATGTTTGGGAAGAAATTTAAACCAAAGCCTTAACAGTTCAGAGCAGATAGCAGACACGTAATCTATTCACCGCCAAGCAGTTGTCCAAGAATCCTGATACTGAAGGAGAGATGGAAGAGGAGTGTCCTGCAGGCCTACGTCAAACAAACACCAAAAAGAAGGCATACCGTGCCTGATGTCAATTAAGAGGACACCCAGGGGGAGGATTTTCCTTTAAACGGAACAGATGCAAACTCATTATAAAGTTAGATAAACCACTTACAGAAACAACCTCAGAGATTCAAAGAAGGGAGATGGGAAAACAACAACAGACACCACAAAGCTTTGCTGTAAATAAAACCAATTTTATGGTTTCACTCAGCCCTTATTTGCCAAAATGTTCAAACTAAAATCAACATACAAGCTTCAGCAAACTCTGCAGGGTGGGTACCATTCGTCGCAACTGTTTGCAAACTATGGAGCAATATGGGATAAAAGGATTTGCACAGCTCTATTCTCACACACAGGGATGTTCCTCATTTTGAAGGTCAGGCCATGCATCACCGGCCCAATGCCAGGAACCATGCATCGCCTCTGCCTAGGCTGTGCCAGGTCAGTGAGAAAACAAACAAAAGCAACTGCACAGAATAGCTACCCCCTCAACCGCCCCACCCTCCTCAATCCTTCCACCTGCAAAGTTGTGGCCAAAGTTGTAGCTTAAGACTACTGTACTTCTACTCGTTTACAGCAGAAGACTCTATTTTCTGGTAAATACAGGACAGACTGAACTGGAAATATTATTTACAACAGATCCCTTAAAAATAGCACTGAAATTTCCAAGGCTCCGCTTATGTCTATTTCAGACTGCCATGAGTTACAGGCTTCCAGCTGCCTTCTGTTACCCAAAGTCTCACGTATCAGTCATCAGCCTAACCAGGCCCCTAATGCCATCAGGCAGTCATTCGAGAACATTCTGACATTGAACTCCAGTCACCAGAATTGCCTGTGGAGTATGACTGCTAAATTAGAATTAAAACCTGAGTTGTTGAAAATGGCCTTGCCTACTGGTCAGTCACTTTCTCTTAATGATTTTAGTATGAATGAGTCCATCGGATTAGCCCGTGGTCATTTGATAGAATTAGAAAGAAACGGTGCCAGCCTAGAGATCCAGGAGAGAATGGGATGTGGTTTTTCAAGTTTCCAGCAGTGTAAAGGAAGGCATGGGGATACAAGCAGCTGTAGGGCGAGTTTCCTAAGAGACAATAACATATAATATATTGTTTAAAAGGAACATGATAGAGCCCTGGCTGGTGTAGCTCAGTGGATAGAGCACGGGCCTGTGAAGCGAAGGGTCATCGGCTCGATTCCCAGTCAGGGCACGTGCCTGGGTTGCAGGCCAAGTCCCTGGTGGGGGACACATGAGAAGCAACCACACACTGGTGTTTCTCTCCCACTTTTTCTCATTCCCTTCCCCTCTCTCTAAAAATAAATAATAAATAAAATATTTTTAAAAAGGTACATGATAGAACACCTATAGGCACCACAATAAAGGGAGTGGACTTGAAAGAAGGTTCAGATATCGAGGGAATGAATGGCCTGGGGATGATAAAGTCACGTTATGCAATTAAGACTGCTAAATATTTTATAGGATTCTAGGTAAACATTCTAACAATATTAACTTGCAATATGATCTGAAGCTCTTAATTAAAAACCTCTATATAGCACAGTTGGTTCTAAACCCTATTACATGTATTTTCTCATTTTTAACAATGGGCTTCATTCCATTTCCTTAACACAGACATACGGGATCTACACATGCTTTGAAATCCACAGAGGAGGCTGTCTTTATTTGAAAAGAAGGTCTACCCTCTCAAAGATGTTACAGCCAGTAACTTCGTAACAAATCAATCTCATGAGGACTAAATAGGTGAATTATATGTCCACTATAAATTTCTTCTGATAGGTTGAGTCATTTAGCACAGAGGTGAAAAGGCTTGCAACAACAAAACAACGTTACATTCAATGCCATGTCAACCAGCGGCCATGTATGCTCAATTAATAGCAGTAGGCTGTGACTGACCCTGCAGCACAGTCTGAGAGTGCTGAAGATGTATTGTGATAAGCTAAGACAGGAAAGAAAAAAAGTTTGGATTGCCCTTTTCCACTAATATAAAATATCTCAGATCAGTTTATTTAATATATATGCCTTTGCTGAGCAGCATAGGCAGCAGCAGTAATTTCAAAATAATTGCTATAATTGAGAACATCTTCCTCAAGAAGTAAAGCTGTTCCTGTGCTGACAATTTATGTTGCCATTGCCAGCAAGGCACGGGCTTGGAAGACAGCAGGCAGTGTGAGTGGAAATGATCGGATTAAGGAATGCACTCAGAAATGTCCGTAGGAGAACTACATAGCCACCTTTCTGTCCATGCTCTCAATGAGAGGAACTTTTAAGCTTCCTGTATTTAAAAAACAGTTGTTTTTAACAGCATTAAAATAAAAAGAGAAACAACTATATGGGAAAACATATTTGCCAATGATACCTCAGACAAGGGTTTAATCTCCAAAATATACAAAGAATTTACACGACTCCACTCCAAGAAGACAAGCAACCCAATTAAGAAATGGGCAAAGGACTTGGACAGGCATTTCTCCAAGGAGGACATACAGAGGATTCAGAGACACATGAAAAGATGCTCAATATCGCTAGCCATCAGAGAAATGCAAATTAAAACCACAATGAGATACCACTTGACACCGGTAAGAATGGCCACCATAAACAAAGCAACAAACAACAAGTGTTGGAGAGGCTGTGGAGAAAAGGGGACCCTAGTTCACTGTTGGTGGGATTGCAGACTGGTACAACCACTATGGAAAACAGCATGGAATTTTCTCAGAAAACTAAAAATGGAACTGTCTTTTGACCCAGCAATTGCACTGCTAGGATTATATCCCAAGAACCCTGAAACACCATTCCAAAAGAACCTATGCACCCCGATGTTCATAGTAGCACAATTTACAATAGCCAAGTGTTGGAAGCAACCTAGGTGCCCATCAGTAAATGCATGGATCAAAAAACTATAGTACATATATACAATGGAATTCTATGTGGCAGAAAGAAAGAAGGAGCTCC
>PVKM010000001.1:18459-50473 GCA_004027735.1 Carollia perspicillata
TCTCACCTTTAACAGGAACCTAAGCAACTAAACAAACAAGCAAGCAAAATATAGTAAAAAACATTGAAATAGAAAAGGGGATGACAGTATCCAGAGGGGAGAGGGGAGGGAATTTCAGGGAAAAAGGGAGGGGATTATAGGAACAAGTATAAAGGACACATGGACAAAAACTAAGGGGGGGTGGAAAGGGGAGGGAGGTGGGGAGCACTGGGGGGTGGTCTGGGATGGGAGTAAAAGACAGAAAACTGTACTGAAAAACAATTAAAAAAACAGTTGTTTTTATTTTCCATTAAGTGGTATAACAGTTTTAGTGATGAAATACACTTGAAATAGAATGAGTTTTATTCAAAAGGTTGAAGAAATCCTAAGTACCATTCCTCAAGGCAGACTTTAGAGAACAAATTTATGAAACAATTGGTTAACAACAAGAAAGTCTTTTATAAAAATTAAAATTTTACTTTTCTGCAGGACTGTTAGGCTAAAGTATTGTTTTCCAAACTTCTGAATTTTGTAAATCAGCATAATAGAAATGAATGGAGACTGAGATTGCATTTCTTTTTATTTCATAAAAACAAAACTACAAATACTGCAACAACAAAAGGAAATGATGACAGTAAAATAGTAAGACAACTGAAATTTCACAAAAAAGAAAGCTCTTTTTTAAGAAATTGGTTGACTTTGTATTATTTGTTTATTTCTCCTTTTTTCTCACTACCTTTTGGTGCTTCTTTTTTTAATTTAATTTTTCATAAAGGATACTCCTTGAGAAGGGAAAATTTTAACTTTATGAAAAAATGTTCGTTGTCTTTCTCATTCTGCTTTGAACCCATGTATACTCTGTCATCTGTAGAACTTGACCTTGGATGGGCACTCAGGATGTCATTGTTCACAGGCTAATACAGGTGAGCTCCTACGTCCTACTGGAGAAGCAGCTGATTACAGCTCAATTCCCTTAACTATCACACACATTCAGAGTGGACCAGAGTGCCACAGGAACACAGAAGGAAAGAAGATCTTGAAGATGATTGATCTTGAAATACAGTGAGAGAGTACACAGGAAACACAGAAGACAGTGGGAAAAATTCAACAATATCACACACACACACACACACATACACACACACACATGCACGCACACACAAGCGGAGAAAGCCAAGCCGTTGAAAACGCTACAGAACAAATGATTGGGCTTCTTCAACAAATAAAGTAGTTTAAAAAAATAATAGAGGGGTGTGATGGTTAATTTTATGTGTCAACTTGAATGGGCTAAGGGATGCCCAGACAGGTGGGAAAATGTTATTCCTGAGAGTGCCTGCGAGGGTGTCCCTGGTAGAGCTGAGCATTTGAATCTCTACTGACTAAAGAAGATCCATCCTCACCAACAGGCATCATTCAATCCAGCGAGGGCAGAATAGTACATAAAAATGAAGAAAGGGCATATTCCCATTCTTTTCTTGAGCTGGGAGACCCATCATTTCCTGCCATCAGACACTGGAGCTCCTGCTTCGTGTGTCTTCAGAGTGTATGACTTAGACCAGACACTCCTGGTTCTCAGAGATTTGGACTCAGCTTGGTTTTCCTTGGTCTTCAGCTCAAAGATGGTACATCATGGGGACTTCTCAGCCTCCAGAAGCTCATGAGCCCATTGCTATAGTAAATACTCTATACTCTATCTATCTATCTATCTATCTATCTATCTATCTATCTATCTATCTATCTATCTATCTATCATCTATCTCCTTTTGGTTCTGTTTCTCTGAAGCACTCTAAAACAAGGAGGGAAACCTATAGATTAAAAGAGACTTAAAAGATTTTAAAAATTAGACAAGACTCAACTACAGTGTGTAGGGATGCCTATTCTGGTGATAAAACTTCAAAAAATACTAAGGATGTAATTCTAGAAAAGTCACTATTATATATGGGGAGTTAGGAGGAAGCAAGCAAAGCTTTCTAGTGCTTCTGTCTCCTAAGATTGGGGAGAGTAAGAAGGATAAACACCCTTAATTAGTAATATGGTTGGTCATTAACTGTAAATTTGCCTTGTACATGTTTTCAGTATCTATGATACCTATAAAAATAAAACAAATATTTTTTAAAACAAAATCTCTAAAGACAGACTACCTCATTTAAGCCCAAACTCTGGCACTTACTACTTATGTGGTCAAAGCTATAAATTGGCCTCAGTTTTCTCATTTCTAATATGCAGAGGTTGATTATCACAGTGGTACCCATTTAAGAGAGTAATCATGAAGATAAGCAGATGAAAGGTTCTAGAACACGGTATGGCAGACGGAAAATACGACTTTGTACGTGGTAGCTATTATCTTAGGAAATGGCTCTGTCTGGGAAGCAAGCAGAGGCAGCAGGCTAAGAGATTATGAAGAAGTGATGCAAAGTGATACAAATATATGAAGCTTTTAGTGATATTCTGCATCATAATGCCTCTCATATTCAATTCTCATCCGAAATTATTTATTCTAGACTTTGTTGCTTCATGTATGGAAATCTAGCATTGTACTAAAAATCAATGAAAAATGGAATTCACCTGACTATTACCTTGCATCCAAAATCATTGGACTCACCCATTTCATTAACCAAAGTAAATCAAAGGGGTAGCTCCATCTGTTAAAAAGGAAGGTGTTAAATTAAACATCTTAGTCTCATTGAATCTCTGCTGTGCACATATTAAACTGTTAGGGAGTTTTTGTTTTAATAGTTCAACTTGGATTAGGCTTTGAGTGGATTAAAAACTCCATTCATGTAAAGCTAGTCTATAAAAAAATCACATTTTTTGGCTTTTTAGCTTTTTTATTAAAAAAAGCAAAGCTTTTTTAATCCTGTTAATTCATTGATTTGTTTTCTTCACTTTTAATGAATAATGTTTTTTGAACTTTGGATTTTTTTTTAGTTCATTTCAGACCTCACTGTTTTCTTTATAAAATATGTTAATGAATTGCATTTTAGAATAATTCTTTGACTGACATTAAAAAATCCTCAACTCATATGCAGTTAGGAAAATTAGTTTATAATAATCTTCTTTGGAGAATTCATTTTTAAAAATTCCCATGACATTTTATTACTCTTTAACAATTTCCTACAATTTTTGTATGTCTAGTCGACTTCAGCTGATTAAGAATTTGACTCTATCAGGTAATAAATATTTTTAGAATTGAATTGTACTTTTTACACTGTCATGGACCAAAACCAAATAAAGCTTTTCTTTTCCATTCACTGTGCATGGATAACATGACCTTTTTGTAGGGGCTTAGAGAAAATAATTAAAACAAAATATAACACTAGAATTTCATTATAGCACTCTTTTACTCATAATGAAATGAAGTAAATGTCACATGTTTTCTGAACTCTGCCTTCCAAATTTCATCTCATGGGGAGAGACTGTCCAGTGTTTTTGGTAGGTCATCTAAACAGATAATGGCATCAGCCATTTCAAATTCACACTTCCAGACACAGTCTGGAAGCTAAAAAACTAAGTTAACATAACTCATCAGTATTGGATATGCCTATATAGAATACTATGAGTTAACATAACTCATCGGTATGGAGTATTTCCTACATATCAGTGCATACCATGGCTACTCAGTGTGGTTTGCAGACTAACAGCACTGACATCAATTTGGAGCTTATTAGAAATGCACATTTCCCAAATGGGCCTTAATGTTCTGCTCAACTTGGTTGAGCTTTAGATAGGCTTTTTTCTGACTGCAGGCTCCTGATCTCCCCTTTCTTAGGAATACTACTTGCCTGTAAAAAAGAAGAAAATATAACCCTTTGCAACAGCAGGGATGGACCTGGAGAGCATCATGCTAAATGAAATAAGCCAGGTGGTGTAAAACAACTACCATGAGGAATCTAATGAACAAAGTCAACTAGCAAATAAAAAAGAAACAGACTCCTAGATACATAAAACAGACTGGCAGCTCTCAGAGGGGAGGAGCTTGTGGGACTGGGGAAGAAAGGTGAAGGGATTAAAAAAAAAAAAACCTCATAGACATAGACAAATGTATGGTGATTACCAGAGGGAAAGGGAAGTGGGAGGAAGTAGTAGAGGATAAAGGGGTGATTAATGGCGATGGAAGGAGACTTGATTTGGTGTGGTGAACACACAATACAATATACAGATGGTATATTATGGAATTGTATACCTGACACCTATGTAATTTTATTAACTAATATCACCCCTATACATTCAACTATATATATAAAAGAAAAGGTGCATTTGTAAATTCTTTCTCTGTCTCTCTTAGGTATACATCTTCTACAGCCCAGAAATGTCTTTCTCAAGCACCTGGAGGCATCCCTTCGAAATACAATCATTGAAACAGGGTCCCAGTCTCTCAATCTCTGTGGGGAGATAACAGTTTAAAGCTTGGATAAGGAACAGAAGGTGTAATCATTTTAATCAGCTTCCCTCACCCAATATCCTCTAATATTTTTCCATTAAGTTAGCCCAACATTTAAACATTCTCTCCCCCTTTGTTTCAGTAGAATTCACTTTGACCTCTCCCCTTTATGGCAACTGTTTTGAATAATGTCTTCTTTAACTATTTAACGGGTCCAGTGCATTATTTCTTATACAAGATTCTGAGCACCATCTCCCACCCCCATCAGAAACTGCATTTTCACAAGTGCTCAGGCATGTCTGGTGCCACAGAGCAGATAAAAAGTACTGTTCTGAACCTGGGCATAGATCATGCCTTGCTGGTACTTAATGGGGCACAGGTACAAATGCAACCAACCTGAAACTGTTAGATAAGCAGCAGCAGTTCAAAAACACTATAGTAAAAGTCATTTCTCTTTCAAGACCTAATTATTTTGTTCTATATTTACCTGTGTTCTTTTTGAGTATATTGTGAAATAACGTGGACTCTATCTTCGTTACTTACTACTTTTAACTTAAAAAAAAATAAGGGAATGTTTTAAAGAAGACATGTATGAACCAACCCATCACACCATTAAGGAAAAGGACAACACCAAGATTGCACAACTCCTGAACAACGGTTTCTACAAGGTGCCAGGCGGTGGATTACATGTACTAATGTTTCCTTTATTCGTTGAACAAATATCAATGGAGGGGCTGTTAGGTAGCAAACATTGTACCAACACAATCATAATCTCCTGCCTTCATTGTTCTTACAGCCTTTTATCTGCATAAGAATCCATTGAGACAAAGAACAGTATCATAATTTTATCAATGAGATTAAGGCTCACACACTTTAGGAAAACATAAGATTTAATTTAGGCTTCGGATCTCAAAATGAGTGCAATTTCTGGGTATTTGCGTGTGTGTATGTGTGTGTGTTTGGGTGACACATTATTTATTGTATCCTTAATAGTGGCAAAATTGAACCCTTGAAGGTAAATTAGCTATTGGAAATAGGTCCAGTCTTCTTGAACCAGGTGAGTACGGTAGGCAATACAGCTAATACTAAATGGTGCAGAACTGCTTAAAGACTCACCGTTCCTTTGTTTGTGCTTGAACCTATATTTCTTTTGTGAAAAAAATATATATACATTCGCAAATTTTTAAATGCATTTTTATAGTTCAGAGAGCTGAAGAAGTATGGTTATGATATATCATATCTCATATGGTCTGTATATATATGTATGTGTGTATATATTGCTCTTTTGGCATAATGGTTATAAAATATGTAATATATAAGCCCGTGCTGTTGGGATTTTGGGTTTTCAAGATAAATGTCCCTCCTACAAAATTTCAGCCATGTCTTATTTATGAGACCTTCACAAGGTTTATGAAAATGCACGGTCAGAATGATTCGTTCTACTGAGTGTTAGTAGTGCTAGTCAAGTAGATGTGAAATCACAAAAGACAGAATGAAATACACTTCTATCCAGTTTGGCCTTCATTTCATTTATCTTCGGAAGATGTATTTGACCAATGTAATCCTAAAACTGCAGGTAGCCCACTGAATTTTTGTTAACTATATCATTCCATGATGGTTGTGTAAGGAAAAATTTTATTGACACTGGGTAAACTTGCCCCCTTATTTTTTATATCTGAAACATACGAACTTTATGTTCACCTATACCAAAGAGTGCTTCTCAGCCTGAGATGAACGGCAGAATTAGCCTGTTTCAAAAAGAGTGCTAATGCCTAGGCATAACCCCAGATCAACTCATGAAGTATACCTGGGAGTGGGGCCCAACGTGGGTTTGTTTTAAAAGCTCCCTAAGTGATTCTAACGAGCAGCCAGGGTTGAAAAACCTGGATTTCCAACACTGCATCTTAACCTTTGCTTTTCCTACATAGAATTTTAATTCAAGTTTTTTTTTTAAACAAGAACCTCAGAACATTGAAGTATTAGTAATAACATGTTAGATTTGCTGCTCTACCAATATTTGCGCAGCTGCTTCATACTCAGAATGAGCTACCACATATTTCCAACACAATTAAACTGAGACCTGACATTTACAATTTTCACGTAGCCACAATGAGTTCCCAGACCCCCACTGCAACCAAGAGTAGCGCTCTCATTACCATAATGAAGCCACGTTTTAAAGGTTCTGTGTCAGCAACAATTCAACAATGCTCAAAATTACAATTTGATTATTCTATTTCTCTCCTTATTCAATTTGGACTATACCTATCATCCTTTAGAAGATAAGGTAAAGATAAAAGTCTCCAAAGCTTTACTAATATTTTGTGTGATTTTAAAAATTATTTAGATGTGTTGGATACATATATCTCTTTCAATCAAGTGGGTTTTTTGTTGTAGAGAATTATTGTGTACAATTCTAATGGCACAACATAAAGAGCAAAATATATATATAATAACAAAAATAAAATAAAATTACTGCCCTTAAGATTCAATAGTATTTAAGTTTCAACCATGTGGGCAGTTTGTAAGATAAAATTCAAACATATTTTTCAATTAACTTAGTTGTCAATTTACTCAGGATAAAGCCATCATCAAACAAATTACAGCCTCTCTTAAAAGTATGTTTTTTAAAAATTCCTTCACACATAACTAAAGCAGAAAAATATACTACCAAAATCAAAGTACTCCTTTCTTTTTTTCATTGAGGTAGATCAGCTCTCCTTTTATTCTGTTAATGTTTGAACTGGCCAAAATTAGTTTTCTCTTTAAAAAAAAAATATAAAGGCTCCCTTTTTACACCCAATTTAATGGTCTCTAGAACTCTAGTGGCAGAGGGGGTAAAGCAATTATACATATATACTAAACATATTTATAATTTTAATACTATAAATATATTTATAATATATAAACTTACATATATTATATATATTTTTAATTTTCACGTTTAACTATGGTTTGACCATAAAGTATTAGAGAAATGATAGAACACTTTTCTTCCTTTTCATTGAATTCATCGGGGTGAAACTGGTGAACAAAATTATGCAGGTTTCAGGTGCACAATTCCACAACACATCATCTGTACACTGTATTGTGTGTTCACCACCCCAACCCAACTGTCCCTCCATCACCACTTTTACCACCCTCCCTCCCTGGCAACCACTATACTGTTGTCCATGTTCAAGTGTTTTATGAGTTTCTCTCTCCTTCTCTCCCTCTCTCTTTCTTTTTGTTTTTGTGGCTCCAGCCCTCCTCCACTGACTGACTAAACACTCCAGCAGGTCCCATCTCCCTATCTTCTGGGTCACCACTGTCAAATTTCATTTCCTCCGCAGGACTTCTACACCACCACTTTTCCTCTTCTTTTCTAAAGATTACTTTGCTTCCAACTTACCTGACTGAATACGGCTGGCCCTCATGTTAGAATGATCCCAACTTCGCCCATCTATGCCTATAAATTGGTAAGCATTTCTAAGATGCCGAACCAAACAATGTTTCAGGAAGTAGTAGGAAGTAAGGCTGGAGTGGCCGACTGAATTCAAATCATGACTAGTCTCATGCTCAGACAGTGAATTTGAACTTTATTTGGAAGAGAGAGAGAGAGCCACTGAGGGCTGTTGTGCAGGTGAGAGCTCTGACCAGGTTGCAGATTTTAAGAAGACTCCCGAGGCAGCTATGTGGAGGACAGATCTACAGGAAGGGCCAGCTGAAAGTGGGGAGACCACTTAAAAGGCGACACTACAGTTAAGACAATGCAACTTCAGTGAGACCTCAAACTTATCTACCAGTCAAAGGTAATAGGCACAATCCTAGGAACTGTTGATGACTTTCAACACAGCTGTTACCACACTCTACCATAATAACGTCTTTTTCTTTGTACTTTCACCTGTCTCCCTTAGTTATGCACAACCTCTCTAGGTGGCAGACCCTCATCTTTCCTGTTCTTAGTCCCATAGTCCAGCACAAGGACTGGCACATTGCAGGTGTTGGAAAGTATTTGTTGAATATTCAGATGAATAAAACAATGGTTTAAAGAATACTTTCATAGTGGAAAAAGTGCCTTATCTAGGCTTATGTCTTGGCTCTCTCAATATCTAGATGGAGGCTTTGAGCACTTGACTTATTTCCCAGTTTTCTTATTAAGGGATATGGATTAAACTATTTTTTTCTTTTTCCATTCAATGACTTTATTCAGTAATAATTATGTGTTGAATATGCACTGCAGTGTAGAAGGTGCTTTTAGGTTTAGAGGGATGCCAACATGATGAAATGAAATATATATGCATATGGTCTGAATCAAATGTGCTATAGAACTTAGTTCCCATTGAAAACATATTGTTTAAAAAGCAATTATATATTGTCACAGGTAGACTCAAAGATTCTATTCCATGAAATCAACTCTTTGTCACCCATATCCACTTTAATAGATTCAAAAAGGTTTCATGTTTACTCAGAAATATTAGAAGAATGTGAGGTGCCATACAGATGGAGTGTCAAATCAATATTTCTTCCAGGTGAAATCCCAGTTTGCTAAAATATTTACTCTTGTCATTAAGGGATTTATTTGTTAAGTGTCTCAGGTACAGAATATTCCAACTGTATGTTTTGATGCCATCAGCACAACTACTAATGCTGAATCATGTGTTTCCTTAGTATCCTTCAATATTCCTTACCTTGTTCATCAGTACTGCTTCCTGAGTAAACAGGAATAAACAAAGTTTTAAAACTGAAGACATAGTTTTACATTATTGTCTTCTTTTGATAAAAACTTTTTTTTCTGCACTAGTTTTATAATGATCTTCACTTTATCTTTCAGTAGTAGTCAATATTTTAGGTTACGTTTCTAGTTTTTCACCTACTGATATACCAACATAACAGCAGGGCTTAATTGTTCAACTCCACTTGTATAATAACCTGCAAATAGTGTAATTACAAAATGCTTTAAGCATTTTCTCAAAAAGATTTACTGTAAATTGCCCTGGCTGGCGTAGCTCAGTAGATTGAGCACTGGCCTGTGAACCAAAGGGTTGCCAGTTTGATTCCCATTCAGGGCACATGCCTGGGTTGTGAGTCAGGTCCTCAGTAGTGGGCACGGAAAAGGCAACCACACATTGATTTTTCCCTCTCTTTCTCTCTCTTTTACCCTCTCTCTCTAAAAATAAATAAATACAATCTTTTAAAAATTTTTTTAAAAAATTTACTGCAAAGGAGGGTCTTATTTTGTCATGATTTGGATATGCCTTATCTAGGAGATAGGAGAAAACAACCTTTTTTAAAAATATTGTAGGCTTCCATGTTTTTCCAAAGCCTATAGAAACAAGTTTGTGTAACCATTTTTAAATGGTAACAAAGACAGTGCACTAGCTAAATTGAACACTACAAAATAAAAATTATAGCCAAATTCAACCAGGTTGATATTCATATAAAATTTGTCATAGCAAAGCAGTTTTATTAAGCACGATTCTGCACTATAAACTGTATAACTTTCTTCATGTTTTCAAGGTGCTCAATAAGTAAAGGAGACAAATGAGATTCATTTCCATACAAAGAAAAGCAAATACAGTGTTTGGATTGACTGAGTCTTTAAATATTTTAACTAGAAAATTAGGGCAATGTAAGTAATACTAACCATGTTAATTTTCAAAGTTCCATATAAAATATGAGGCAATACAAATTTATTTTTTAAAATATCATAGTGGTTTTGTTTATGTGATTTCCATTGTTTTTTGCTTAGCGGGCCTCAATTTTATTTGGCATTCCATTGTCTGTGTGTGTGTGTGTGTGTGTGTGTGTGTGTGAGAGAGAGAGAGAGAGAGAGAGAGAGAGAGAGAGAGAGAGAGAGAGAGAGACAAAGAGAAATTAGTAAATTCTGGGTACACATGATTTGTGCTTTCTAAGATCAAGAGTTCAGTCAATAATTTCAGTTTTCATGCAATTTCTTAGAGTAGTTCTTCAATATTTCCTTCTTTAACTTAGTTGTCATTTTTTACTACAAATTAATCCATGGAAGTCAGATCATTTAAGACTAATATTGGCAACTATGAGGCATTTTCCAAGGCACCTTACCCAGAGTATTAGGTTTTAACTTCATAACAGGTAATACAAACTAAGGTACTAAATAATGACTAAATATACAGTAAAATGGGGACCTAAAGCCCATGATCTTTCTACTATAACACATTGCCTATTGAGTACAAATTTACTATGTGGCAAACATTTAGTATTCAAAAATGGCATGTTTAATCAGATTCTGCAAGGCATGTACTACTAGGTACAAGAGGTAGCAATTTCCAATTCTGAATTGTATTTACTAGTGAGTCAAGAAATCAATTGGTCTGGTCTTGTCCAGAATTTTATCCAAATTGAATAAATTGAACAATACCATATCGCATTACAGGCTTCCTGGGAAGGGCAGCCTTTCATGGGCAACACCCATCACTGCATGTCCTTCTTGAGTATGTCAAATTCAAGGCCTAACTATCATCCCCTGGGCAGGCTGCCTGTTCCTCAGGAAAAGGGGTTATCTTACCAGTTGTTTGCTACAAAGGTGCTGAGACCTTGGTCTGATTTCCTCAGTTGCCATGTGTCATAGTCACCATCTTGGCCCATTGTGTCACATTACGGTGCTCAGGGCAAAGTCACTGGTGCTACCATACTGATGCTCCTGCAAGTTTCTGTACTAACAGAAGCGTCCAAACTTTTGGCATCTCTGGGCCACACTGGAAGAAGAAGAGTTGTCTTGGGCCATACATTCAATACACAAACACTAACAAAAGCTGATTAGCAAAAAAAAAAAAAAAGTTTTAGGTAAATTTACGATTTTGTGTTGGGCTGCATTCATAGCCATCTTGGGCCATGGGTTGGACACCCCTGTAACACATTATATCTCATTGTCTAACTTTCAGGACCTATGGTATTATGACAAGCCAACTTCATGCTGGCTTAGTCATTTCCTTTAGAGTCTCCCTCATATGTAGCACTCTGGTATACGTGTCAATGCATTTTATTTTTAATTTGGAAAACACTGCTTTAGGAAATACAAAGAAACAAGCAGAAAATATTGATTGAGATAACTGATATTTAAGGAAGAAGGGATCATTTCTAGTGAACCTCATGAGACATGGTGGGATTTAATCCTCCTTTAAGGATGAAAAGAAAGAGCAGGAGAGTACATTCGGTGTGGTCCAGGTGGCAATAGACAAGGTCAAGCTCCAAAAACTCTCAATAAGATTACATGGGAAAATAACAGTTTACAGTACATAAGTAAAAAACAAAATAGCAACAACAAAATGTTTGAGACCAGGAAACAAAAATGACAATATAAAAACCAAAAAGCTGGTCACCATCTCTGTGGTTTTTCTGCTCCACTGTTGCTCCTCCATATAAGGATGTGTTCCCATAGCAAGAGGAAGTAACCTCATGGAATTATGGGTAAACTACTCAGTTAATTGTTCTCTCCTAAGAATTTCCCCTAGATTTTCAAAGATTAAGAAGACTATTTTGCTCTTGTGACAAATCCCAGACATTCTGTCTTCACCTAACTGTCCTACTTGTGGTGTTCTGCTTCTCTGTATTTTATGGAATGAGGTGATTTTCAAAAGAGTTATATCCGTGCCTCATCTCTCCCTCATCTTACTTTTATCCTCAGAATGACTCATGATTCAGAACTCCCTTATCTAATGGTGTCTCACCGCTTCATCACATGATTATATATCTATACATTATTTAGCACACAATAGATATCTATTCCTATTTCACTATATATAACTTATATATAGTTCTATGAATCTATATGCATAAATGAAGAAGACAAATAATAAATAAGAATCCTTTTTTAAAAATCTAGACAGTCTTTATTATTTATATTTTAATGATATGGTAATATATAATTTAAAATTTATTTTATTGCTCAGTCAAATTACATAGTTATTCTTTTTTGATTATATTTTATTAGGGTTTATTTAGAAAAAAATATGCTCCATTCTTTAATGAAATTATAAGATATCCATTTGTACAATGATTAAATGTGCACATATAATTAATTCAGTTACTTATATTGCTTATTCACAATGAATGAAAATTTGGTTAAATTTTTCTAGATAGAATAGGTTTAGAACTAATAGTTTTTACAGGTGAAAGCTAAGTTTCATTTATAAATGAGATTAAATTATATTTTCTGTCTTTATGTCTTTGGTTATGTTTTTATTCTCTGGAATGTTCTTTATTTGTCTTGTGTATACGAGTGCCCCTCTTAATATCTGTGAAACAAATGAAATATTTATAAAATTCTGGCTCCAATAAAAATACTTGGAGTAGGAGGATTTTTCAGAAAGTATCTATTTTTAAATTTTTATCATAAAATTCAAATATAAACAAAATAGGAGAGAATAGTATAATAAAAATATATGCCTATTGCTCTGCATCAATAATCCGTATTTTGCCCATTTACTTAATTTATTCTTTTCATTTATTTTAGAGTATTTTGAAGAAAATCCTATATCTCTTATTAGTTTATTTCCAAATACTTCATTTTGCATCACAAACAGATAAGCCTTTAAACATTCCAAAATATAATTATTATACATATTGATATTAACAGTAGTTTTTAAATACAATAAAATATAAAAGTATTATCAAATATATCCTATATCTCACATATTTTCTTTTTGATTTCTGAATCTTGATCCACATATGACACACACATTTGCATTTGGTTGCCATGTATACACCATTTTATTTAATCCTTCAGTTTGTGCAATTTTATATGCAGAGAAGGTAATCATTTACTTGATGTAACTGGACTTTTCACTTTATCTACTCATTCTGCAAATATTTATTCAGCATCTAGTAGATACTATTCTACATCCTTGGAAATTATCTATAAACAAAAATGTTAAAGATCTCTGTCCTTATGGAGCCCTATTCCTTTTGGAGGAAAGTAATATAAACATTAGAAAATCAAGTGCAGAGTAAATATGATGATGATAAATGATATGGACTAAATAATATTACAGCAGGGCTCAGTGCGTGCTATGGTAGAGAGGTGGGAAAGAAGGCTGCTTGAATTTTAAATTAGCTTCATTGAGAAGGAGAAATTCAAGCAGGGACTCAGGTGAAGAAATGAACTTTCTGATATCTGGGAGGACAGATTCCAGAAGACAGAGGAGAAGCTGTGTCAATGCCCCAATGCACACTTGTACTCACGGGTGGGAAGCATTTCCAGCTCAAGTGGACTGAATGGAGATGAGAATACTGGATAAAGTAAGAACTCTAGCTTCTCCCCTTAGTGAAAAGGAGCCATTGCAAGGTTGAGTGCAAAACAATGACACATGCTAGCCTTTACTTTAAGAGGACCATTCTGGATACTGTATGGAGACTAGACAGGTTAACACATGGACAGGGAGTACCAATTTGCAGAGGACTTGGGAGGCCAGTGCAGTAGCTGAGATGAGAACTAATGGTAGAAATTAAGATTAGTAGTGGAGATTAGAAGTGGTCTAATTCTGGATATATTTTAGTGTTAGAACTGACTGATTTAGAGGTGGGGTGTGAGAAGAGAAGTCAGGATAGCATCTGAAGCAGTTGGCCTGAGTATGCATAGGATGAACTTGTTATCTATTCAGAATTGATTGTCACTTCTTCTAGGATTGGGGTGGGAGAAGAGCAGGAGTTCAGGTCTGCAGCACATGTGGAGCAGTCCACTGACTTCCAATCAGAGAGGTTGAGTAGGAAGTTGGATACACAGGGCTGGATTGGAGCAGAAGGGTTTGGGCTACAGATGTCAGTTTGGCCATCATCAGCATGAAATGTTTTATTTAAGGTCCTGAAAATCTCCTCAGAACACAAGCATGCCAGCATAGAGAAGAGAGACCAAGCCCAAGGCGTGCCAACCTATAGAGATCAAGAAAACCAAGAAGGCTAACAGAAATGCCCATCACTACTCTACTGATCCATTTCTTCTGAAATTTCATGCTACAATTCTCAAGTTTTGCATACTGAGAACAAGTCTTAGATGGATTAGGAACTCCTACTTCACACTCTCCTTGCCTTTGAATCATCATTTTGTTCCCTGGTTCAGCATCATGTAGGATTTACTCCTTGCGGTTTTCTGATCTCCTCATCACCTTGGATAACTTTTCATTGTGTCTGCATCAAGTAGAGGGGCCTTCTAACCCCCCAAGTCACTATGGAGGTAGCAAAATTAAAAGCCACTCTTCCTGATGTGTGCTAGGGATGAGGTAAGCCTATGTCTGCTTCACCCCTGTGGATGGCAAAACTGTTGAAAGGGAAGAAAATTCCCATGAATGCAAAATAGTTTTCCTGGTCATGTCTTTAAGGGAACTCATGGCCATGTGTAAGCAACAGCGCAGCAAACAGTATGCCATTGATTCTTTAGAACACAAGAAGGGTTATGTCAATACTATTGAACGAATAATTTGGGGAGAGATGCTCATTCTAAGCAAACAATTTATTGCTATTTCGCTCAATATTTGTCTTTACCTCAGTCCTGTCCCCATCTCCAACCTAGAACAGCTGCTCAGATTAGCTACAACTCTTGAAAAGAGAAGAATGTGAGAGAATATTTCATTTAGAATTTGTGTGTCTGTGTGTATCTATGTGTGTTTGTATTTGGCAAAGCATCCAAGATAGACTGTTGTAAGATGGAAAACAACTACTCTGTCACTTTCGGCTTATATTCTTCACCGATATAAACAGCTGAACAAGGAAAATAAGACAACAGATGGCATGAAAGTAGTGTGTGCACATGTAAGTGCAAGGCTCAGCTGTGGCCAAGCATTCAATGAATATCTGATTTCCATAAAGAGCTGCAGAAAAACAGTTTCTATATAGAGTCAAGGATTAGATTTCTTTTTTCAATTAGCTAGTTGGTATTTACTTAGTTCCTGCTATTTGCCCAGCATTATCATAAAGAACAAAGGAAGCACAGCTCTGAAATACACCTGGAATGAAAGATTATCATCAGGCTTTGCAGAAAAGATGATCCCAACCACACAGTGAGTGGACCAGGGAGTGTCACTCCTGAACACTCTACTCTTCGTGACAACATGACAAAATACTTGCTGTTCTGCAACAGTCTGAAGCCAGATCGTTGTCATTTTTCTTAATTGGAAGGCAAATGATTAGAAATGAAATAGATCAAAATATCTAAATGCACAAAAGAGGTACTTTGAATATTCCTTCCTCAAGAAATATGGAAAACATTATCAGATCAATAGGAAGATCACTTACCGTAAAAGTGAGCCCTCTGAGCTCAGAGGGACAGCAAATATGACAAGAGCATCACCATTTCTATTATACTGACTTCCCAAAACACAACAGTAAATCTTCTGGATCCAAAATATTCACACTGAACAGATTTATAATATTTATTTTCACCAATTTAATTCTGTCTTAATTATAAGAGCAAATAATGGATAAAAGGAAATCATTATATTTAGTTGGATGAAATTAAGGAAACAAACTAGAGATAAAATGAAACCAAAGTAAAACCAGTCTAATTTGGGTTTGATGGAGAACATTGCTTAACTTGAAAAACATTAACTAAACACCAGATGTACCTAATGAGACATCTGATTAATTGGAACTAGTTTGAATGCTGGTTGATTTTCATCTGCCGGGATTGAAGTATTGTCACTGCTAGTTAAATCTTTCCTAGGATTTTAAATCAGGGCCATTGAAAAAGTATGATCTCCCTCCCCTCAATGTGGCTGGGTAAACAAGGCCAAGTATACATAACATATCAAAAGAACCACGTGGATATGGTGACATAGGAGCCATGGTCCTCTGCTGGAGGTGGTATAGACAGTGGCAGCAATCTGTCTAGCCATCTGTTACTACATAGTCAGATTAAGTATGCACATACCCTTTGACATACCAATTCTACAACTGGCATTCATCCCAAGGAAATTGTCATACAGGTCCATAACATATATATACCAGGGCATTCATTACAAGGTTATTTGTAATGGTCAGAGTTGGAGGTACCAGGATATCCATCAATAAGGAAAAGACAGGTAAAACAGGCTGGATACACAATCGTGGTCCTCATTACAGATGCATACAAATGTATAACTTGTGCCTGAACTAGGGCACCAGCCCAGAGGTTGCCTGGTAAGGAAACGAATAGCTGAAAAATTAGCTTTCCCTAGTTTTCACAAAGTTTCAGTGTGTACACATCATAAAGTTAGAAGTTGTAGAGTAGATGCACACCTAGCAACATAGAAAGATTCTAACAAATAATAGCACTTAGTGAAAGGAAGGGGTAAAATTGAAATATTAACAGCATGTATGTTACAGAAATGGCAATTCATGAGTAGACATCAATTCATATTTTTAAAGGACAACGTTCAAATAAAAAGACCCACATTAAACACAAGGGTGGGACTAGGTAGAAGAGGGAAAATGGAATGTGGACAAAGTTGATATGGTTGTGCAGTCACTTACAGAGCATTGAAGAGACTAACATAGCTGAGATGCCATTGGACAGTACAGTTACTTCAATCCACTGCACCTTAGAGCAAGACAATGGACAGAAACATGAAAATAGACATCTTTTAGGCAGTGCTATCAATGTGGTTTGTGGGATTGACTCCTGATTAGAAGGTAAGAGGACAAGGTTCTATTATCAGTTTTATTTCTTTCTCACTATATAACCTCCTTAAAATATTTATATTTTGTGAATATCAACACTCTTACCTGAAAAATCGGAATGATGATGATTCCTTTGTCCTAAAAGTAAGAGGTGTGCCAGAAAATATTTGGATGCCTAACAAGCTGTGACTACAGTAAACAATTTATTCCATCTCTTAGACCCACCACCCACCCCTTGCTTGGAGTTTTTTAATGCATTCTTCATACACTCTGGGATGCACTAATGAAGAATGATTAGCCAACACCTTTTAGTCTCTAACTATTAGAAAATGATTCTGTCCTGGCTGGTGTAACTCAGTGGATGATGTGCGGGCCTACAAACCAAACAATCGTGGTTCGATTCCCAGTCAGGGCACATGCCTGGGTTGCAGGCCAGTTCCCAGCAGGGGACGCACGAGAGGCAGCCATACATTGATATTTCTCTCCCTCTCTCCTTCCCTTCCCCTCTAAAGATAAATAAAATAAAATAAAAAGAAAATGATTCTAAGTCTATAGGATCTTGTTCTTTACGCTCAGTCTTGTTTTCTAAGGCTCTGTTCTTCATTGCCAAATTCATTTTGGGGTTTTAAATCAAGGTGTTTCTTTTTAATTTTTCAATTACAGTTTATACTCAATAGATCAGACTTAGGTATACAGCATAGTGGTTAGACATTTATATATTTTATAAAGTGATGCCTCTGATAATCATAAGGTATTTGTATTTCTCTGTTTGACTTATTTCACTGAGCATAATACCCTCTAGGTCCATCCATGCTGTCACAAATGGTAAGATTTCATTATTGTTATATTCAAGAAATACCCCATTGTATATATGTACTGCATCTTCTTTATCCAATCATCTATAGATGGGTACTTACATTGCTTCCTTTTCTTGAATACTGTAATTAATGCTGCAATAAACATACCAATGCTTATATTTTGTCAAACTACTGTTTGAGAGTAAGGGTTTTGTATTAACCGAGTCTGTTGGAAGTGTCATCACTGATTCGGAGAGATATTACTTCATCAGGAATTTGGGAACCTATCCATTACTCTGTTTACCCTGTTTTCCTACTGACAAACCAGAATCAATGCACAAGGTTTCTAACATAAATCTTATATTCATGATTTTGCTCATATCCCATCTAATCTTGCAAAACATATCCTGATTGCTTAAGTTCCATATATATTTATATTATACCACATGTAAGTCAATATAGAACTTAGTGGTCCAAGGAAAGGCAGGTAAAGGTCTCTTTTACATTTCCAAAGGTGACAAATGAGATTTTAAATCAATTGAAAATAGCTGCCTAGATCAATATTAATATTTATAAATATATAAATATTTATAACACCCAAGTTTTACATTATTAAGTTGTTCGCTCCTAAAAAAATTACAGTGCATGTGTTGACAGGAAGTTTTGCTTTAGTATTAACATCCCCACTCATTTGTAACAATGTGTTAGAAGTTCACTATAATTTTTAAAAAGATTTTCTTGCCCTGGCTGGTGTAGCTCAGTGGATTGAGCATGGGCCTGTGAAACAAAGGGTCGCCGGTTCAATTCCCAGTCAGGGCACATGCCTGGGTTGTAGGCCAGGTCCTCAGTCGGGGACACATGAGAGGCAACCACACATTGATTGATGTTTCTCTCCCACTATTTCTCCTTCCCTTCCCCTCTCTCTAAAAATAAATAAATAAAATATATAAAAAAAGATTTTTTAAATTTATTTTTAGAGAGAGGGGAAAGGAAGGAGAAAATGGGAGAGAAACATCAATGTGTGGTTGCCCCTCACATGCCCCCCACTGGGGACCTGTCCCGCAACCCAGACATGTGCCCTGACTGGGAATCGAACTGGTGACCCTTTGCTTCACAGGCCTGTGCTCAGTCTACTGAGCCACACCAGCCAGGAGTTCACTACAACTTTTGGTATGGATTGTTGCCTTCATATTTTCATGAGTTTTCAGTCTATTTAAGATATTTATATAGAAGCCAGAGTTGTGAAAGAGAGGCAAATAATATTAAAGCACACTTTCTTTGGTAAGCATACATATTCTTCCAGGATAGTCCATCTTAGCTCAGCATGGGTAGTATGTTTCTCTTGAGAAAGCAGACTAGAACTCATAAGAAAGGAAGATATTAAAAGCTAACATAGTTATCTACTGAGATATTTGGGGCATTTCTCAACAAAGCATTAGTCAAGTGTAATGGAATACTACTTAGTCAAGAACAGAAAACAGTGAACATTACTCTTTCTACTTTGAGTGAGAAAGCAGACAGCCATGGTCAAAATTCAGATTTTTTTGACTCAAAGCAGAATTTTAAAACTCTTTAGACCCTGAATAACATATACATTTTGTCATCATGACCCAGAATGTGGCAAAATAAAAAGCAAGTATGTTCTTTCAAGCACAATCATTTTTATCTAATTTTTTATATTTTTTTGTGATTTAACAATCTCTATTATTCTAAATTTATTACAGGTAATGCTTTATGCCATTTTTTGTATCTTGGATTTTGGAAAATTCAAAATACATCAAAACTTCTACTTTTAGAACAAACTTTTGGAAATTTAACCATATAGTACCATTCCCTCTTTCAAAACTGAAAACAAGGAAAATTCCACAGAACCTTAAAGGTGTTGGCAAATCATTCTATATTAGTACATCCCAGAGTATATGAAGAATACATTAAAAAACTCCAAGCAAGGGGTAGGGGGTGGGTCTAAGAGATGGAATAAATTGTTTACAGCAGTCATGTTTTATTAGACGTCCAAATATTTTCGGGCCCACCTCCCACTTTTTGGACAAAGAAGTCAACAGTTCTGGCCTCAGGATAAGGGGTAGGGAGACAGGGAATTTTCTTAGTTTAGATGATATTTGAATATTGAAAATGTATTAATAAAGAGAGTCTTTGATGTGTAAAATCTAGTATCTATTAGATTAAACACAATGACCAACTGGAATGAAGTTTACAGGGCCTTATGTCTTTTTTTTTTATTATTTTATTGTTGTTCAATTACGTTGTCTGCATTTCCCCCCCACCACTGCCCCCAACCTCAGGGCTTTATGTCTTACAATTTTTGTGTTAAATCACCACTACCTTCCCTTTTTTCCTAATCATTATTTCTTTCCATTTTCACGTTTGTTTTTTTAATTTTTTTATCCCAGATAACATTGAAGGGATAAATCCATTTGGTAATAAAACAGTGTAAAAATGCATGCTTCCATACCATATGTACTAGTATTATTTTCCTCAGGGAGAAAATATGTTCTATATACCACACAAGACTTACAAATCGTTACAAATCCATGTAACGATTTGTCCAATTATATTTTCCTCAGGGGAAATATTATAATTACTACCATTATTATTTCTCTAGAAAGGGAATAAAATCATTTTGGTTGGTATTAAATGCAAATCTAACATCGCTTGACAAAAACAATAAAATTGTATGTAATCAAGCTGCTTGCGAGATTAACATTGTCAACTGTATTTGCCTTCTTAAACTCTGCTCAATCATAATTTAAAATAGCATCAGTCCATGTGCTGATTACATATTCTCAAAGGTGTAGCCTCTCAGGAGACTTAACCATATTTCTTGGCACTGCTCTTGCTAGCAAAAAATAAATATAAGCCTGGAAGTCAATATAGTTCTTGAGAGGACATTAGGTAGAATTATCAATCACAGAAATTGCCCCAAACCTGTGTTTTTTTCCAAGTCTCTTGTAATAGAAATCAGAAGAAAAGAGATTTTCACCTGTTCCTGAAAACAGAATTCACAGATATTTATCTAACAAATGTTTTTCTTTTAAATATAACACATTTTCAAATAATTATCCTTTACATTGAGGAAATAAAAAAGAAAGGAACATAGGCATAGAATAGCAAGTATACAGAGCAAAAAATAGGGGGAAATGAAAACAAAAATTTGACATTTCTTATTGCCACCAGTTTTCAAATAAGATAATAATATGGATCAGGTAATTTGTATCCCCCACTTTTATTTATTCAACACTAGCAATATCTACTAATATTTATAGCAACTAACATTTACTGAGCCCTCAGTCTTTACCAGGTATTGTGTCAAGCACTTATACCATTTAATCTTCACAGTAACTTTATGCAATAGCAATTATTTGTTGTAATATCCATATTACAGATGAGAAAAATGAAGCTTAAACAGTTTATTCAACTTAAGAAGCCATACAGCTGGAAAGAGGCAAGTCAGGCTTTGAAACCATGCAGTCTGAATCTAGAATCCGCCACATCTGCCATGCAAAATGCAGATGACCGTGCTGTAAGTAACATCGATATACAGGACAAGACTTACATTGTCATTGCATGCATTCTGGGAGAATCTCATAGAATTAATAAAACCAAACGTTTTGGTCTAAAGGCAATCTATATCTTATGTCTTTAATTTGAATGTCTAAATTGCAACTGTAAATTTGGAAAGGAAAACATTTGCGAAATTTATATTTACAACTATCAGACATTACTTGCAGACCAATTTCCTGTGCTCAGGGGATGGAGTGACAAAGACTCTCTACTTGATCAAACTTTAGTCAGGCTCCTCTGGTCAACCTCCTCACACGGGCCTCAACCTCAGCTTATAAGAACTACAACTTTTAGCAGAAAGGACTTTATTGCCCAGCCCCCACCATCCTCCGACTAAGAGACTCAAGTATTAGCATCATTTCTAAAGCTCCAGGCCACATCTCTAAGAAGGTGACCCCACTCCCTTTAAGTCACTGCCTGAGAAAGCTCTGGAGTGCCAAAAGAATTTATTATTTGCGCCCTCGAGCTGCCTTTTCTTAGAGCATTTACTTTAGAAAACTTAAAATTGCAACTGCTTTCTCTGTCTCTGAGGTCCCTTGTATCTCTACTTTTACTTATTCAACACTAGTAATATCTACTAATATTTATAGAAACTAACATTTACTTCCTGTGCCTTTTCCAAGTACCTTTGAGCCATCTTTTTCACTTATTACTCATCCACCTTTGTAATATCTACTAATATTTATAGAAACTAACATTTACTTTCTATGCCTTTTTCAAGTCCTTGTGAGCCATCTCTTTCAACTGCAATGCGTCATCAGAAAAGGTAAGGCCCTTTCTCCCAGTCTCCGTGGGAGGGTGGGAGTCTAACTTTGATTGGGGATAATTAGCAAAGAACAGGTGGCCTAATCACAATGGCTAAACCTCCCTCTCCAAAGTCCTTCCGCACTTTCCTGTTAGTGCACCCTGACATTTAAAAGGCCTCCTATCTTTTATTTCAGTGGAGTGGAACTCCATTGTGTATTGAAGTCTCTCTCTCCTACTGTAGCAGTCTAAACAAATCTGTGTTGCTGTTTAAAATGCCCAGCGCAAAATGTTTCTTTTAAAGGGTAGGTGAATTTAAAGAATCACATTTGATCCTAGAAACTTCACGTAAAAGAAATCAGCGAGGACTCTTATTTAAGTCACAATAGATTAATGCAACTTAAATTGCCTATACATATGCTCAATAAGGAAAGAAAATGAAAAGAGCTCACTTGACCTTGGTTCCATGTCATTTGCACATGCATGACTTTGTTCTTGAGTATGTACCTGGGATGAAGGACTCTCTGGAAGGGGATTCTTTATATTATGACTGTTAGAGAATAGAAAATCTTACAGGTAGATAATATAAATTGTTGTAAGATAAAGATTAGGCATGATGTCGTACTTTTACAAACATCATTTTATATCGATGACTATATTTTACATCATTATGTTATAATGATGACTATAAAAAATTCCAAAATTCTCTAAATGTATAGAACTATTGTAAAAATTATAGTAATCAAAATCAACCTTATTTTAGAGAATTTAAAAAGGATTTCAGTTCCTAAATAGGCAAATCGAAACTATGAAACAAGCCAAAATTTATGAAAAAGTTACTAACTAAAAGCTATAGTCAATTATAATTGTAAAATAGTTAATAATATATTAAGTTTGTAAATAACATAATATGCTATATTGTGATATGAAGCCAATTCAAGATAGAGATATAAACTCTACAAATTGCACACTGTCACATGAATAAGGTTATTATTTTTATTTTCCTTGTTTTTCTTACTCCTAATCAAATATCACCCATCATAAAGGGGGTAAAAGAATGAATGAAATCTCCTCAGGGAGCATAAAATACAACCAGTATAACTATCATATTGTACAGTAATATTTATATGAGCTTAACACTATAAATGTGTTAAGTATTAATATGAGTTAAATAGCTTTATAATAGACAAAGCAATTATTACAGCTCTAGATATTATATTCTGCCCAGATACACTATAAAAATGTCACTCTTAACCCACACTGAATTTATGATAAAGCAATATTTTACTGGGAAAAAATGACACTTCACCTTACTACCTGCAAATGTTCAGATGTGACAGTTTTCTCCCCACTTTTCAATATGATTTTAAATTGAGAAAAATAACCTGTTAAAAT
The DNA here is from genome assembly GCA_004027735.1 of Carollia perspicillata. Taxonomy (NCBI): domain Eukaryota; kingdom Metazoa; phylum Chordata; class Mammalia; order Chiroptera; family Phyllostomidae; genus Carollia; species Carollia perspicillata. The sequence continues at coordinate 41,945 of PVKM010000001.1, forward strand.
TCCAGATAAACCATTTGCAATAGTCACATATTCAAAGATGCCAAATAATGCATTATTAGGAAGAGTGATCCTTCCGTATTGTGAAAAGGTATTGCTGCATTATTTTTCTGAGTGGAGCCTGCACAGTCCCCTGATAGAAGGAGGGATACTAAATGTAATCAGGTCGGGGCCCTTCGGAGTCAGAGAAGCAGCCTCCTCACATTGACAGTTTAGCGCTGCGAAGCCTCTGGAATGGGGCGGTGTCTGCCCAGGAACATGATGGCAGTGATAACATCCAGGGCAAATCGCTTTGCGATTTCCTGGGAATGCTTTCTTTATTATAATAGAGTTCCTTCTTCAATTATTAGATTTTCTTCTTTCAGACAGGCATTTTGTTCTTGGTCTATTACTCTACATGCACAACTTTAAACTGAGAACAATATTTATTTAATGTATAGACTTATAAGTGTACATTAATGGAGCGAAAGGACATGTGTGTGTGTGTGTGTGTGTGTGTATAAAATCTGAGCAAACAGTAGGTGCTTAATAAACATGGAGTTAGCAAGTACAAACTGCATTTATTTCAACAATGTCTTAAAAGTAAAATTTGGAACATATGATTTAATAATTGAATTTTTAATTTAAATCATCTTTTATTTTTCAATGGCAGTTGACATACAAATATCATAATACTTTCAGGTATATACCCTAGTGATTTGACATCATGTAACTTACAAAATGGTCCCCCTGATAAGTCTGGTACCCATCTGACACCATACATAGTGATTAGAATATTATTGACCGTATTCCCTATACTGTACTTTACATCCCCATGACTGTTCTGTAACTACCAATTTGTATTTCTTAATCTCTTTACCTTTTTCACCCAGCCCCTGGCTCCACTCCCACCTGGCAAAACAATCAAAATGTTCTCTGTATCTGTGAGTCTGTTTCTGTGAATTTCATGACAGTCTGTTCAGATCCAGAAATAATTCTCCCTAAATCCAGTCTGAATTTATTTCTAATTCCTTTTACATCATCATTCCTCTATCTACCTATATTAGGAAAGGTGATAAAATCATTTATCATCTGCAGTAGACTTTATTCTTTGAAGAACCTGGTAACTTCTTATTTTTATTAATATTGAAAAGTAATCAAATATAAGAAATACAGGTAGATTATTATAAATTGAGAATGTTTTGCAAAAAAACAAGTGATTGTAGTAACTTTATCCTCATAAAAGAACTCATCACTTTGGTGTTTTTCTTCTAGTGTTCTTCAAGGTGCATCTTAGGCAAAGTATTTGTGCAATTTTATGCTTAACCTTTCTATTACTATTGTGTATCTTCATCATGATGTCTGTTAACTGCTAATAGTAATGGATTTTTATTGGAAATTCATGAATACTAGCCAAATGAATAACAGTCATTTACTTGATTGTTCAATTATATAACACATTCGTGAAGGCCTCTCCGAGTTTTCTCTTGTCTAAGCAAAAACGTTCCACTCTCTATACATTCGTCATGGATGGGACTAAGTTCCCCATTTTCCTAACAGTTGCTTTTTTCCTGACTTCAGCCTACATTTTCCATCTCTCTGAAAGTATAAGCACAGGAATAGAACACAATTATCCTGGAGTGATAAAATAGTATAAAACAGAGTAGTATTATAATTGCCCTTACTCTACTTCAATGGTTATTTAACTTTAATTTGCATAAGAACTGCCTAGGGAGGGTTTTTTTTTTAATGCGGATTTCTGGACCCAGACCTTAGAGATTCGATTTTGGTAACTAACTTGTTGGGTTCTGGTTTGTACGCTTTAAAAACCTTTCAGGTGATCTTAATACCATAGACTGCACTTTGAAAATACTGATCAAGGAATATTTTTATATTAAAGTGGCCATAGCAGCACAATTTACAATAGCCAAGTGTTGGAAGCAACCTAGGTGCCCATCAGTAAATGAATGGATCAAAAAACTATGGTACATATACACAATGGAATTCTGTGTGGCAGAAAGAAAGAAGGAGCTCCTACCCTATGCAATAGCATGGATGGAACTGGAAAGCATTATGCTAAGTGAAATAAGCCAGGTGGTGAAAGACAAATACCACATGTTCTCACCTTTAACAGGAACTTAAGCAACCAAACAAACAAGCACGCAAAATATAGCCAAAGACATTGAAATAGAAAAGGGGATGACAGTATCCAGAGGGGAGAGGGGAGGGAATTTCAGGGGAAAAGGGGAAGGGTTTATAGGAACAAGTATAAAGGACACATGGACAGAAACTAGGGGGGGTGGAAAGGGGAGGGAGGTGGGGAGCACTGGGGGGTGGTCTGGGATGGGAGTAAAAGACAGAAAACTGTACTGAAAAACAATAAAAAAAATAAAGTGGCCAAAAATCACCACTGACTTTTAAAAAAAATTATTTTAATTGGTGTTCAAGTACAGTCTGTGTCTTTTACTATCCCAGCCTATCCCCCCTAGTGCTCCCCACCTCCCTCCCATTTCCAACACCTCCTAGTTTTTGTCCAGGTGTCCTTCATACTTGTTCACTCAATCAAATCACCACGTTACCCTGAGTCTGCTGGTACATAAAAACCCTAAAATCTATTTTGCTGAATACAGCTGAAATGTTCCTTCTTTTGCACTTGTGCAGTACTTCATCGGAGGCCAAGTACAGAACATTTCGTGTATACCTATTAATTTTCATCTCATTACACAGGCACTTCCTTTTCATCTGAGAGTATTTGATAAATCTTCATTCTGTTACTTTACTTTGCATAATCCATAAATTTGATAAGTATGTCTTCTAGCTTTATCCAGCTCATAGACAAAAATGTGTGGCCACAAGAGCCGAAGGAATGGGCAGGGGCGTGATTGTGACTGGTTTCTAAGTGTCACTGTTCCATCTGGAATATTTTTATCTCAGGAAAGTCTCCCCTTGTGTTTTGGACACTACTGTTTACTTCTAGAAAGACTAAAATAAAAGCAGTACTCCTGTAATGAATTTGGGTTTAATGCACACAGCAAAATCTTCTTGACATCTTAAAATACTTTGACCACTAATGAACGTTTATCAAAATGTTTGTATTTATTTTACTTTTAAAATGTCTGCTAACTTCTAATACAATAAATCAAACAAATGCATTGTCTGTGATGTCTCAGTGATAACACTGATACTATAATTTGATTATAAATTTCACTTATCAAATCTGCTTTAAACAGAAGAAATTAATTACATATCCATTTCTGTTAGACTGACCTTATACTTCAATGGACTTGTATTATGCAATTCATAGGGGAAAGCCAACGCAAGTTCAAGGACTATCAAACCACCTCCCCCCCCACCCAGAACCATTAAGTATGTTGAATCTGCCTCCAACTTTTATTTAGCTAGCTCATCTTTTGACTTGCAATAGTTAAGGACTGTCTCCAATTTCAGCTTCTCCTATTCTTCTTTTATGGCAGCGTGCCATGCCAGGTTAATTACAACAGCTACAAAACTCGAGTTTGCAGAAGTCATAACTCTCCTTTTATTTTTCTATAACTCAATCAATACGCACTGAGCACCTAAACTTGACATACTGTCTCACCTGCCTTAGGTTTGCATTTAAATTCCAAGGGATTTAAAGGGTGTCAGTACAACAGAACTTATTTAGGTATGAAGAAAATCATCTACACCCATATAAGCATCTCATGAGATATTCTCATTGTGTTCTGGTCTGAGGCTTTTCATTCCTAGGAACTTGCTTCTGGGTACCGCTGGTCCCCACCATCATCAATAGTGAGGAATCTGCACCACTCCCAGGCATACAGAAATAAAACATGATTACAGGACTGTGGGCCCAAAGAAACACAGTTTCCTTCTGTAAAAGTTTCCACTGGAATACTTCTCTAAAAATAAAAACTATGAAAACACATTGATACTCAGTATATACAATTTATTGAAGGTCTAGATTTCTCATTTAAAAGATTAGAATGTCACTCAAATGCCATGTGATGCAGGAAACACTTCAAAGGTCAGCAGTTTTTCTAAGAAAGATTGCTGAGAATGGAGAAGACCTAGGCATGGGTGGCGAGTGGAGAGATTTGGGCAGGCCATTTGTACTACTGGGTAGGGGTGCATTAAAAAAATCATGCTTGATTTTCATTATAGGGCAGGCTGACAATGCAGTTTGGAGCTGGGCAGCATGAAGTCACACATACTAATTCCTTTTTTTCTTATTTCCAGAGAGCCTAAGATACATCCCCAAACAGAAATCAGACATTTCAAAAATGATGAAATACTTTCCATTTTTTTAACTAAATCAAGCCCGAGTTGTAATAAGACCTTTGCTTCTTTGGAAATGACTGTAACATTTCTAGGTAGCAAACAGGAATGTTAAATTTCAGACAATCCTTGGATTTAACCTAACATTCTTGTTTTAAGTTTAACGAAATGAAAGTAAATGAAATAACTCAGCTCAGGAAAACTCACTATGAAGAATCACACCTTCCTAAGTATATATTTAATCATTCTATTTATAGGCTATAACCTTAAGGGCTAACAAGAGGAAAGGGACTCAGGCTGAGGGAACTCACAAGGCTTTACCCTCTAAGAATTCCCTAATCACGTGTTAAACAGAAACATGAAGTTGGGCTGTAGTGAGACTGGTGTTACCCAAGAGCCTGTTCCATGACTAGGAAAACATACATGGGGGAGAAAATCAGGATGCAGTATGATTGCTTCTGGTGGAGTAATTAGCCTTTCCATAAATCATGAGTCCACATTTCAAGGTACATGAACTCAGGGCCCCCAGGAGAAGAAACTAGCCAGACCAAAGACATGAGTCATGGCTCAACCAAGCAAGGATGGAGATTTCTGCAGAATTCCAGTTAAAGTGGGAGGAGAGGTGTTGGAGGAAGACCACCCTGCTAATGAGAATGGTGAGCCAGGTTGTAAGAACAAAACAATAATGATGGATTAATGAGAAGCCTTCATCTAGCAATTGATGAGGGATTATTTTGTCCTCCAACCTTTCCAACTGGCAGGCCCATAACCCACTAGCATCCATATACAATAGATAAAACCAAATATATTGGAAGAATTTTATTCATGAGTTTAGATGAGGTTTACTTGCATACATTGTCCAGCGTCCAAGGCTGCTTTAAGTAGGAAAGCCACATAGAGAAATGTCATCACTTTCCATGTATATTTACTTTCACTTATATTTTAGTTAGTTCTCCAAAGGACATACTATAATATTATTGTATAATTGAGCTAGCACAAATAGTTGCTCACTATAGTCCTTTATTGCTAAAGAGAAACCTTCTCTGGGTAGCTTACTAAAAGTGGGCAAAGACGTTAGTTATTAGTTCTTAATTCTTGTACTTAGTAATCTTCAAAGTCAAAAACTAAGTCTGCAAGCTCTAATTTATATATACAAAGTCTTAAAGGATGTGACTTTAAGTACTTTTAAACATAACTGATATCTACTGATTTAGCAATTTATTGAGGACATCATGATAATGGCATGGGATAAACATGGACATTTTGGGAGCTTCACATTATTTAAATTATCCATATTACTGTGTAGGATATTTCATAACCTGTTGAACTACTACAAAGTGCAAATTAATAGAGGAATATGGAGGTGAGGGATTCAGACTTAGGAATTAGTTAGAAAACTGAGCAAACTACTTGACAACATCAGTGTATTTACCATATTGCAAACATAAAAGTATTTAACCCGAGTTCAACCTTGGTTCCACTGCCACAGTCCTCCCAATGCAATGCCTGAAACAAAAGCCACATTCTTTGGGAAACTTTCATGGGTCTCCGGAAATGGATGTCATTTATCCTTCCATGTGGGCAATCTGAGAATTTGTGTTAAATAAAATAACATGTAGTTTAACCACTAGTAATTAAAAACTTAGCGGAAAATAGTAATGTGTTTTGGTAGTACAATTTTATCTATATCTACTTGTCAATATCAGCACCAATGACAATTGGAAGAAGTTAATACAAAACTCAAAATAGAAAACCTGATTATAAATGACATTCATATTGCAAGGATTATCACAGCAAGCTGAGTTGTAAACAAAAATAAAACACAAGAAAAAAAATGTACCTTCAGGCAATCAACTTTCCTTTTAGCTGTATTGAATATGATGAATACTCATAAGCATACTATCTGATACAAATTCCATCTCATAAATGCAAAACATTCAACCAAAAATAATAATATTCATTAACTGGCACACAGACTGTTCTTGAAGTTAGGTATTTTACATTTAAATGGCCACAGTTGTTAATATCACAAGCATTTAACATATTAACTTTGTCTACATACCTTTCAGTACCAACATATTTCCTAATCATTTTTCTTATGAGAAAAAATATATATAGATAATAAGTTCTGATTCTAACTATAGCAGACTCATACACAAATGTCATATCCTAATAGTTTTTTGATTAGGATCAAGGAAAGTAGATTGCCATATACATTTCTTGCTCTAGTCTGTCTTCATATAATGGATTTATAGAAAGTATAGTCAATGTTTTTGGTAGAATCACATTTTATGTGGAATATATCATCAGTGAAAGCATACAAAAATAGCTTGAATTTTTTACTGCATTTAGTTATTATTTCAAGCCAAAACAATAATTTTATACAGGTATTTAATGCTAAGAATATAATCATTCCTCAATATATATAAAGTTATTTTATTTTATATTATAGTTTATAGTTCTTTATGCTATATCACAAAGGAAATGATAGTAACCAGTTAGTTGTAATAAAGAATTCAGACTTTAGATAAATGCTTAGGTATTGAAAAATCACTCCAACTAGCAAATGAGTTCATCGTGAAAACATTTTTGGAGAAAATCACAAGATAGATGCATAGGTAAACACGGCCCATCTCCTGGCTCATCCCCTCCCACAACCACAGAAAAAACTCAAACTAGACTACAAAACAACTATCACCCAGAGGGTCAGAAAATTGAGCTGTATGGAAATCCAACAACCAAGGAATTAATGAAATCACAGCCATCAGATGGGTGTGTGGGGCAGAGATGCAGAGATGCAGAACACGTGTGTGGAGAAACTCAGGAGACATACCTTGGGAGTGAGGGATCTCAGCCCCATACCAGACCACCCAGCCCAGGGTTCCAGTGTCAGGAAGAAAGTCCCCATAACTTCTGGTTGTAAGAACCAGTGGGAGTTGGGGCGGTGGAAGAAAGTGTGAGATTCTCAGAAGTCTCCTCTTAAAGGGCCAGCAACAGATTTAGGACTTACACAGACTCATTTCCTCTGGGCTCCAGCACTGGGGCAGCAGCTAGAAGGGCACCAGTGGCATATGAGGAGAAACTGAAGTGTCTGCCATCGAGATGAGTGCCACGGGACAGCTTCCTCCCAGACAAAACTCCAGAGGCCAAGTGATGGTCACTGTCCCTTTTCTGAGCCCTCCCTCACACAGAGACACTGAGCAGCGACACTGTATCTGAGACTCCATCAACCTGGTTCACATGGGTTGTCTTGCCCTGGCAATAATCTAAGGTTCTGCCCCATCCAACTTACAGGTGCACTTTACTACATTAGGCCACACTATTAAGACAGGGAGTCAAAACAACTCTCCTTAATACATAGAAACAAACAGAGGGAGGCTGCCGAAATAAGGAGACAATGAAAAATGGCCCAAATGAAAGAATAGAACAAAATCCCAGAAAAAGAACTAAACAAAATGGAGATAAGCAATCTATCAAATGCAGGGTTGAAAACATTGGTTATTAGGGTGCTCAAGGAACTCATTGGGTGCTTCAACAGCATAAAAAAGACTCTGCAAAAATGAAGGTTACACTAAGTGAAGTAAAGAAAAATTTACAGGGAATCAACAGAGGAGAAGATGAAGCTGAGAATGAAATCAATGTTTTGGAACACAAGGAAGAAAAGATATTTAATCAGTACAGCAAAAAGAAAAAAAGAATCCAATAAATTGAGAATAATGTAAAGGCCTTCTGGGACAACTTCTAATATACCAACATTTGAATCATAGAGGGGCCAGAAAGAGAAAAGAAAGAGCAAGGAATTGAAAACTTATTGAAAAAAATAATAAAAGAAAAGTTCCCAAATTTAGTGAAGGAAATATACATTCAAGTCCAGTAAGCACAGAGAATCCCAAACAAGATGGACCCAAAGAGGACCACACCAAGACACGTCATAATTAAAATGCCGAAGGTTAAAGATAAAGAGAGAATCTTAACAGTGGCAAAAGAAAAGCAGGTAGTTACCTACAGAGGAGTGCCCAAAAGACTATCAGCTGATTTTTCAAAAGAACCTTAAAGGCAAGAAGGGGCTGGAAAGAAGTATTTGAAGTCACGAAAGGCAAGGATCTCCATCCAAGATGATTCTATCCAGCAAAGCTATCATTTAGAATGGAAGGGCAGATAAACTGCTTCCCTGATAAGGTCAGAGTAAAGGAGTTCATCATCAACAAGCCATTATTATATGAAATGTTAAAGAGACTTACTAAGAAGAAGAAGATCAAAATTATGAACATTAAAATG
>PVKM010000001.1:50573-68423 GCA_004027735.1 Carollia perspicillata
TTTTAGAAAGAAACACACATGCACAAAGGATTTTTGGCCCACTAAAATGCATGTTAGGGAAGCCAGATTCTACGTTTCAATAAGTACATGTTTCTTTTTAAGAGATAACATAGAAATACTGAAAAGTTATGTAAGGAGATTTAAAATTTAAGTTTCACTGGAAGAACCAAACATATTCCATTTGCTACGTCACTTAACCATTCCCATAAACGAGGGTCTGAAGGGGTAAAGAGATGAAGAAAGAGCTTTTGGAATCAACTGTCCCTTTGCCTTGGAGTCACACCTCCTGTGGAGAGTGATAAATATTTTCCTCCTCACCCCTAGTCAAGATAAACTTTCACCCTTCAGTGTGTGTGGGGAAAAAATATATATATATAATATATTTATTTATATATATATTTATATTATATATATATTTAATATATATTATATATAATATATATTTAATAATATATAATATATATTTTATATATTTTATATATATATATATTTAATAGCTACATAGACTGGTTAGCTGGGGAGTTACAGAACCAAGCCTAAGAGAGTTCACTATTATATTGCATTGTTCCCAGATTTTATTTGAACATAAATGGGACAAAAGTGGGCCATGTGCCACATTTGATAAAGAGGTGATATGGGGCCTAACCAAGGGGAGTGTCTTGGAGGCCACAGAACTCAGAAAAAAAATGTGAGAAGACCTACTGAGTGCCTGGAGGCTCAGGGAGGAGACTGTGGTAAGCAAGAGTGGAGCTTCTTTGCCGTGTGAAGACAATCACAGGCAAAAGCTTTCAGGGGGCGGGGGAGGGAGGTAGCTGCTGTCCCAGAAGGGCCCTCTGGACCACCAACCCAATAGCACTTAGTAACCACTATACTGCTCCCCTCACATCTGTTCCCTCTCTGCCCTCTAATCACGAGGAATCCAAAACTGAGTGAGCAAGATGCAGGACAATATATAAAAGTGAATGGCAGAGAGAGAAGAAAGAAACCAAACCGCATCTTCTAGCTTGTCACTGGGGCCACACTGGGGGTAAGGAAGAGATGGAGAAGGAAGTAACTGCTTCAAAATAAGTTTAGAGTTTTGATTATTACTGGATATAGTAAGGGCTGAGGAGAGAATTTTTTATCTTCTGAAGGTGATCCAAAGGTTCAGGGGATCTCGCTACATTTCATGGGGAACCTGAGGAACAACAGCCCAATACACTTAAAATATTAATAAAAGTAGCAAGTAAGTTTGATTTATGGTTACATTATACAAAGAAGGACTTGTTTATTTAATCCTTGCAATTATTAAACCATTGCCTTGATAGTTAATATAAATCATAATTAGTTACGTAAAGAACCAAGGAAGCCAAACACATTTGACTTTCTTCAATCAGTGCAAACACAAATATATAGTTAACACAGGCAGAGCCTATCCAAGTTAAGCGTGGCTGAGTCCAAGAGTCGTGCCCTTTCCCCAACTGTATGTTTGAAAATGCACATGCACATCTTATATGTTGCTTTGTCTTCATTCACACCAAAGAAGATGTTGTATAAAGAACTTCCCAACGAGGTAGGCTTCCGTGAGAAATGAAAAACTCACACCACCTAAACTCGACTAACTCTAAAAAAGACCAAAGTGGAAATAACCTGACAATTTCTCAATTGCTTTCTTCTTTTTTGGCCCACAGGTGTATAGTAAACTCATTATAGTAATATCACCTCATAAACAATGAAGACTGTTAAGTTTCAGGGCAAAAAAATGTGCTTTTGGAAACATGACCTGAAGTGTTGATCTGAATAGTTTATGTTTTAACCTTATTATAATACTAAACAGCTCTTGCAATTTTAAAGAAAAATTTGATTTTGCTTCACCACTCTTTCTCACACAACCCGATTCATTTCAGTTTTGTTCTACACTCGATTTTTGTTTCACGTCAAATTTTCAGCATTTCTAGTTTGAGAAATTATGGATAGTTAATTATTCTCTGTCCCTCCAGATTGACTTAAATTATTACAGAAAATGGGATTCAAAGTTTTTAATGTGCACTAGAGGGGAAAAATCACATTGGAAGTAATTATTGGTAATTAAATGCTTTAAAAATTGGGAAGATAAATATACAGCTCTCTTGCCAGTCAAATTCCTCAGAGTCACAAAGAAAGAGACCGGTAGAGATTGCTAAAGGAATGGAAGTTTATAGTACAGGCACAGAGGAAAATCTATGGAAGGAGAAGGACTCCCACCACAGAGGATGAAGCTGAAAAGATGTCAGGCTCCTGGGAAAGCAGCTCTAGTTTCAACAGGAGCTGGAGGGCCCACCACTGGCTTAGCATTTACTTTGCATTTACAAAGAGAGGACTACATATGGGAACTGCATTTAATTGGTTCCAGTTAGCACTACACCTTACAGCAGAGCTCTGGAGGCAGTGTAGAAGGCCTTTTTGGAAGTGGCCTTGTTCCCTCATATTCGGTACACGTGTGGTTTCCTTCCAATTTCAGTTTGGCAAATGTTAGTATGCCTGTACTGCAGCTCAAATTCCCCTAAGGAAGCAAACTGATGTCCAAGCCAGAAAGTATAAGGCTAGAAGAATTATGGCTAAAGATGGGGTGGGTTGGGACCCTTTTTAAAGATATATTTATGCAAATGAAAGGTGTTGGGAGACTATTTTCCAAGAGCCTCTCACATTTCTATATCTTGCAAGCAAAAGGCACTTTGTTTCAGACTATCTTTTCCAAGATGTCTGCATAGTGAACAACCTTGGAAGATAAAGATAGTATCTCCCACCTAGAGCAATGGACAGGCATGCTTACTATCCAATATAAAAGATTTGGTTTCCCTAAATACAGGGTTCTTCAGGAATGCAACTCCCTGTCCAACTAGGAGCAATCTAGCCTTCTTCATGCCACACCAAGGGGACTGCCAGGAGCAGTGAGGCCCTAGGTCTCTGGTCTCAGAGGCTGTGTCACCTGCCAGTACTCATAAACCTGTCATAAGCTATCTTCTTAGCTTGAATATAGGGTCAGATCTTAGCCTGGTCACACTTGTCACAATTCTTAGGAGAAGGGTGTGAAGATCGGTAAACATCTACAAAAATATTCATTCAATATGCCTCAACTTACAAGTCAAGCAGCATGCTACGCCCTGCAGTCCAGAATAGTGGCCTATTCTGATTTCGAATAGGAATCACACCTCAGATTCCGAAACTGTCATTTATTTGGTGTCTCAACTTCCTTACTTATGAAACAGATATTTCAAAAAACACTTAACTAAGAGTGTAGATGATGCATACAGATATTTAATAGAGTATCTGTCATATACTCATCAATCAACAAATAGCTATTATTATTTTAATTAGTAGGAGTAATAGGAATGCATTTTAAAGGTATTATATTAGATTTTATTACTATATATAATTTTGGAGAGGGATTTTTATTTTCAGCCAACCATGGTAACATAGTGCCACAACCAGGGAACAGGATTACAACACGATCATCTTTTCTCCTCCCTGTCTTGCTTATACAGTTCTCCTCCACTTTTGGAAACTTCACATCACAACACTTTGTTTTTAGAGAAAACCTACTGTATGTTAGTACTGGTTTTCGCTAACTGAATGAAATCTGTGGAGGATTGTCACTTTCATGAAAAAAAAAGCAAAAAGCAAAAATAATGTTCAGCATTTGTTTCACAGGGAGCTGTTACCCCAAGCAGCAAGAGTTCCCCTGGCAAGGTCTCTCGTCAGTAACTACACTCAGCATCTCAACATAAAGCTGCCATAGCTTTGAACTGTGTCTATGAGCATCTGTGCTTTATCTCCATTTATTCTGTGCATCCGTTAACAAGATGTGTCCTAAGGTATCAGAAAAGCCTAAGAGAGCTAGTAAGGGTTTCATGCTGACCATAAAACTGGACGTAATTAAACATATTTGGTATGATTTGGTTGGCTGTTTTGGGGGTCTGGGGACACTCAAATGTTTTTCCATACAAATTCGTGGGACTTGCTTCTTTGCTTTACACCATTTCGGCATAGGAAAGATTTCATAGGAATGTTCTACTTTCAGATAGCAGGGAAAATCTTGCATTTTCTCTTTCTTTCCTTTTTGTCAGGCCACTCTGCAAAAAGGAGCTTCCCCCGCTCCCAGGGTTGTCCAACCTAAGATGACTCCTTAATATTTTTACTATTGTAGAGTTCCTAGCCTTTGTCATAGACCGGACTAAACTGTTTTCTGGCAATGTAATATTTGATTTCTGCAAAACCAATCATACTGGCCAGCCATTCTGTCCAAGCTGGTCACAAGAGAAACCTTATGAGGCCAATTACATTGTTTTTCATCCCAGTATTTTTGTTAGTGCTTTCAACTCAGCTGCATGTACCTAGCAGTTAAATAATAGATATGATAAGAATTCATTTTTATAGCACCATAATATTTTGTGTGTACCATCAATTTTTTAAAAATGAAAACAAACACTTCCACATCAACTTGAAAATAAAATCTCTAAGTTTATCACAGACTGCCAAGAAAAAGTCTGTTAACAGTGAATTTTTAAAGAGATGTGGGTAGCAAAAATGCTAAAACAGTAGGGTGATCATTTGGATGAAATCAAAAAATATTTGCTTTATTTCATTATTGCCATTCTCCTTCTTCTTAGTCATTTTCTGCTCTTTGCATGGCATACCTCTTTATAACCTTTGTCAAACTTGGACCGATCGTTAAATCCTTAAACAGAGAGTTTTTCTTGCCTCTCTGACCTGGATAGCTGAGCCGACAGGTGAATGTCACTTCTGTCATCTTCATACACTGAACACACATTTTTACCTTCTTTGGAAATTAGTCATATTCTTTCTTGTACTTACTCATAGATTTGTCATATAACCCTCTGTTACAATGTAAATCACACTGAGATCAGGGCTTGTTGTTTAATGATGCTTTAGGACTTAAAGTAGCAAGGAAACAGCAATATTTATAAAATATTTCTAAGTACAGAGCATTATATTATAAACAATAAAGCAATAGGGATCCTGAACTAATAATGATGCTTACAGCTAATCTGCATTAAGAATTTACTTTGAGCCAGGCATCTGTTAAGTGTTTTCCGCGACATTACCAATATTATTGTTCCCATTTTAGAGTTAAAGAAAGAGAGGCCAAACACACATAAGTAATTTCCCCCATGGTCACACAACAAGTCAGAGATAAAGTCGAGTTAAAAGCCCATGCCATTCAGTTACCCAGTGAGAAACCAAACTGTAAGTATATAACATTATCAGAAATTTACCACCATCCTTATTTAACAAGAACACTCTAAAGAATGTTTTCAGTCCATTAAATAGTCTGTAACTGTGTGAATGATAAATGTAAGCTCCTACTTAGTGAGCCTCTTGACAAAATGCTTTCCTTATTACACTGACACCTAACAATATAATTTTTAAAGTCATAGATTGCCCATGATCACTTAAAAAGTGTCTTGAACAGTGGTGAAGATGGAATATTTTTTGAGAAGTCAAGATTTCTTTTCAATTGAATTTATTGGGGTGGCATTGGTTAATAAAATTATATAGGTTTCCGGTGTACAATTGCATGATACACATTTTACAAGTTGTATTGTGTGTTCACCACAGCAAGTCAAGTCTCCTTCCATCACCATTTCTCTCTCCTTTACCCTCTTCTTCACATTGTGTAAGTGACCTGAAGAACACTTGGTCAGACCTTCGTGGAATAATAAAAACTATCATGGCTTTCAGAACAACATTATACATTTTACGAAGACTAAGAAAATTTTCTCCTGTGACAAGGCCAGTGTAGTAATAGGAAGTGATCTATGCAATTCATTTTGACATGAGAACATTACTTTATTTGCATTCTCACCAAGTGCTAATCAAGAAACTTGAAAATAAAAAGAAAACAAGAATTGGGCCACGCCCCCTATGCAGACTACATAACTTTAATGGCTCAGTTCTACAGTGGTGTGTTAAATAACACATTGTAGAAAGCAAGCCTTGGCCTAGTGATAATTTAAATATCATTTCTTATAGCTTAAATCAGGGTGTGATATTCATCAAATGTCATCATATGGGTTCAGAGCACTGGTTAATTTAATTCATTCATCGAATAGGGGTCTTCCACTCTCTGAGATAATGGGTCAGTTGCTGGGAACACAAAGACAGGGAAAACTCTGTTCCTACCGCTTAGGCTCTTATAGTCTAGAAACAAGAACCACCAGGGTTAACAGGTCAGGGTGATGGTGTATATTTTACAATAGGAGTATATATAGGCATGGTCAGTTGTAACTGGAGGGATGACATAAAGTTTCACTGAGCCAGTGCCTTGAAAACTACCTGAGTTGTCAAAAGAGGCAAAACAATGATTTTAAAAGGGAATGGGGGAAGCTGAAGGAAGGAGGCCAGCTCAGAAAGTGGGCAAAGAGGGAAGGAAATAGTCTGGTGTGCTCTGGGGATGACGAATGGGACAACAGCGTGCGGGAAGAGAAAACAGTGTAATGACAGAGATGGCCGGAAAGGTAATCAAGAACTAGAACATGAAGGGCTTTATCAACCTAAATATCACACTTGTACTTTATTCTGTAGAAATTTTGCAGGCCGTGAGGCTGTGTAGGCAAAGGAGCAAGAGAATCAACTTTAGGTTTGAGAGAGAATACCTTGGTAATCCAGGGTAGGAGGGCTGTGTTGGAGGTACGAAAGTTTGAGGAGTAGAGAATTGCTGCGAGTTCATATATTGGCTCAGATGGGAGATGGTCAAGGTGAACTGAGGCAGCGCCGGTAGGAATTAGTAGGGCAGAGCAGTGTACTCCGCAGTGGGCATTTTAGAAATATTTTCTTTCTTTTTTTGTTGTCATGTTGATGGGAAGGAATGCCGTGTTTGAAACATGCATTAATGTTCTATTACTGTTGTAACAAAGAATCATAAACTTAGTGGCTTAAAAGAGCACAAATTCATCATGGAGATCATACAGTTCCGGAGATCAGAGTCGTAAGTGGGAAGGCAGGACTGCATTTCCTTCTGGAGGTATCCAAGGCTTTGCCTTTTCCACATTCCAAAGGCTGACCCCATTTCCTACCTCATGGCCTTGCATCAAACCAACCTCCCCTTCCATTACAACTGTCTTTCCCTTGAGGGATAATTGGGATTGCACTGGGCCCACTCTGATAATCCAAGATAATCTCCCTATCTCAAGATCCTTAACTCAATCATATCTGCAAAAGTATTTTATGTCTTACATGGTAACATATTCACAGATCCTGGGGATCAGGACCTGGACATCTTTGGGGGGGCATTATTTTCCCTAGCATAGGTCATATATATAGGCCATTCCCCAACGTCAGAACATTGTCCTCAACTTTGGATGCTCCTTTGGACACTTAGAAATATGAAAAAAAAAATTGTTTATAATTGCCTGAATCAGAACCTAACTCTGTTTAATAGGAAAATGCAAAATATTTTTCAAAGTTTAATACAAGTTGTTTTTTCTTTTCTTCAAGTCAAGTAGATTTATTTTTTCATTGTTGTTCAATTACAGTTGTCTCCATTTTTGCCCCCATTTCCCCCCCCCACCCTACCCACCCCTACCTCCCACCTTCAATCCTACATATTGATTTTTCTTGCATTCAACTCTGTGCCATTCAGATTTTGTTTGGTTTTGTTTTTTTTTGCTGTTTCACAAAGACTCTTTCATCGCTTTAGGAAATCACATCACCATGACTCTGGGATTGCTGGACTGAGTCACTGGTGCACACCTGCCTGGAAACCAACCAACAACACAAAACTTTCTGCAGGAGTGTTACATAACAGAAAAGCCCAGATGTGGGTCTAGCCTAAAGCAGAGGCCTGAAGCAGGGCACCCGGTTCTGTTTTTCTGTCATGTCTGGATGTGGCTGAGCTCTGCTGTCCTTCACCAGTGACGTCATTTGCACATTCCACAAACAGTGGCAGCTCTAGCTTCATGTTTCCTTGATTTCACATCCTGCTGGATTTCCTATCATTCATACAACAGCAGGGAGGTCAACTGCACAGATCCTTATTGGTGGGTTTAAAGGACAAGGTCCTCTCCACACTAATCAGTGAGGTTTGGGGAATGACTGTATTGAGTAGCTTGGGTCGAATCTGGATGGTCCACTTCCAGTCCCAGGATCCAGCCTCCCCTGATAACAAATCAATTCAGGAGTGGCGGCTGGATACTGTTACAGGAGGGTGAGTGGTGCTGGCACAGAAATGGCTAATGTCCACAACACTGCTTGAGAACTCACAATCTGTCATTTAATGTGTTTGAGATTTTATATTTCAAAAAAGACTTACAGCTAGTTATTTAAAATGGTGAACAGCTTAGATAAATTGTAAAAGTGAGTGCAAATTTTCTTCAGCTGCACCTGCTTTACATCACAAGAATTACAAAAAGAGCATTTTGTCAATATCAGAAAGAGGAATAATGTTGACTTAATGGTTAAATAAATCTAATTACCATTCTTTATTTTATGCACTTTTAAAAGCAATCAATCCACTAGAACATAAAAGTTAGAGAGGCGGAATTTTTTAATGTTTGCTTCACTGATGAATTCCCCATCCTCCACCCCCCCCAAAAAAAAGAAAGTTGTAATTGAAATAACTGAAGTATCCCAAGTACAAGTAGAGGAAGTGCCTTTCAAACTGAAGTTAAGAGTTTAACATCTACATCTATTTTCAATGGCCATATACCACCTAGACCTTTAACATAGAAACAGTAATAAATTCTGCAGCAAAATGTTTTTATACTCAAAAGATTCACTTGGAGCTCTATGGACACAACAGAGCTATTTTACAAACAGCACCGTGAAAGGGCTGAGGCGTAACGAGTACATGCTATGAACACACAGTGCGTGAAGAGGCTTCCAAGTGTTACATCTTTTAATCTTCATCGGAACCCTAGGATGGGCTATTACTGTTTTTACTACAGATGAGGAAATGGAAACTAACAGATGTTAATTTACCTCCTTCACATGTGAAAATGTGACAAACCCAGCATTTGAAAGTAGCTCTGACTCTCACCAGATCCCATCTACTTAATCACCATGGAAGCCTCTCTATGGAATTTTTAATAGCCAAGATAGTGGTACTATAATACAGGAGAGGAGAGGTTGAGGAAGAACATATATCCCAAACAGAAAAAAAAATGAAGAAAACATAGATCCATTTTTCCATGAGTTAATCATCACTATTTTTGCTTCACAGAAACAATTTGATATACAGGCATATCTTGTTTTACTGTGCTTTTATTGTGCTTCAGTTTATACTGTATTTCACACATGTTGAGTTTTGTTTTGTTTTTTGACAAACTGAAGGCCAGACCCTCTACCAGCAAAAATATTATGACTTGCTTTGTTTTGACACTTGCTGTACTGTGGTGGTCTGGAGCCAAACCCTCAATACCTCCGAGGTCTGTCCGTATACACAGACCACAGTCTTTGAGTCTCCACCCCTCCACGCACATAAAGATATAGTAATCTAAAACTCTAGTGTAACGTTTCCATTCTAATCAGCAATAGAGCAACGCACAAGAGAAGAAATATGCATGTATTGAGGGATGTGGATCAATTGACAGAGCACAAGATTTGGAAACAAGAAAAGCAGCCTAATTGAGGTCCCATTACTCCCTTAAAAAATAAAAAATAATTTCATCTCTTCTTGGAAAAGAGGAATAAATAACACTTCGATCTTACCTATCTCAAGGGGATGCAGAAGGACTAAAATTACTTTAAAATAAACCTTAAATATATCTTCGGATTTTTGGAGCTGCTTCATATAAAACATCACCTTTTGTTGCTTGACTTAATTTCCTTTTTAAAAAGACAGTAGTGCTGCCCTGGCTGGTGTGGCTCAGTGGATTGAGCACGGGCTGCGAACCAAAGGGTTGCTGATTCAATTCCTCCCAGTCAGGGCACAGGCCTGGGTTGTGGGCCAGGTCCCCAGTGGGGGCCACATAAGAGGCAACCACACACTGATGTTTCTCTCCCTCTCTTTCTCCCTCGCTTACCCTCTCTCTAAAAGTAAATAAATAAAAAAATTTTAAAAGACAGCACTGCTTATTGCACTGAGAATCTTCATCATATTGGAAGTTCTGCATTGTAACATGGACTATTAAATGAAACTTTTAACCAAGAGCTTCCAATGTTAAAATTTTGAAAGAGAAGGAGGGAGGGAGAGACATGAAACCCATTAGGGGCCACTACTCCTCATGAATGAATTAAAGTCTACTGGTTCTCAAAACATTCCCCAGATCAGTAGCGGCAGTCTCACCCTGGAACCGATTAGATATGACAATTTCTGGACCCTCCTCCAAACTTTTGAATCAGAAACGCTTGTTTTAGCAAGCCCCCCAGGTGATTCTGGCGCAAGTTGAAGTTGAAGAACCACTCTGCTAGTCAGCAATGAGGTAGAAACATCATTCTCTTCCACAGTCTAATGTGCACCGTACTGAAAGCTAGCTAGTAAGAGAATTCCATTCATGTTTTGATGCCATTTAAAATGGGAGGGGGACGTCACAACAAATCCTATTCACATTCAGCAAGCACTCCATAACAACACAAATCACCAAAGCTCTACTTGGCTTTACTTCTCTCTCTGGTCCCCCTCTTATTAAAAAGAAAAGAAACAAAAAGCCTTGTGATTATCTTAGGCCCCCCAGGATGAGCTCTACAGCACAAATCCTGAACTTAGTCACATATGCAAACTGTCTTGGTGTAAGGGAACACAGTTGAGGTGTTTGAGACTTGAAAGTCTCTGAGGGGTCGTTATCGTGGCTACTCCACCAGCTACCCTACAACATACAGAATATGAGAGTCAGCCTGGTCAGACAGAAGACATTTAACAATGTTAATTAATTCATCTAAATAATGCTAAACTTTTTTTTATGAAATGTCACAATTTGTGCAAGTGTGTTTATATGTGTGAACAGTGACTGCTATATTATCAGAAAAGCAAATATGAGCCCTGGCTGGTGTAGCTTGGTGGATTGAGTGCAGGCTTGCGAACCAAAGCATCACCAGTTTGATCCCCAGTCAGGGCACATGGCTGGGTTGCAGGCCATATTCCCAGTATGGGGTGTGCTAGAGGCAACCATACATTGATGTTTCACTCCCTCTCTTTCTCCCTCCCTTCCCCATCTCTCTGAAATAAATAAATAAAATCTTTAAAAAAAGAAAAGAAAAGAAAAGATATTTCAAATAAAATTAACCACTTCTGCTCTGGAAAAGAACAAGTAATTTGTGAAAATTTTGCAGTGAATGAAATAGATGCATTCAACTGAAAATGTCACTACAATGTTTGGAAAATAGAGTACAACTTTAATGAGGGGCTATAACCTAAGAGTATTTCTTACATTTCTGAATGTAGTAAAATGACCAGATAATATAATAAATCTGAGTCAGTAAGCAAGTGGTTTACAGAAAAACAATGGTGCTCTTTCTGATTGGAGAACTACTCTTTTTTCTCTTCCCCACTGGAGTGGAATTCAGCTCAGTTGACTATACAGTAGTCTCCATTTTCAGGCAAGAGAGATGCACACTACCTGACAGACACCCAGCTCCTTTGGTGCCAGCCTTCAATTTAATTGTAAAGGAAGGAGAGATGCCAAAAAGACTGATAAGTCCGAAACTAACAAGACCATTGTATTGAAACTGCAAGAACAAAACATTGACTCATTTTGGAGGACTGAAATGGAATGCCTTCTGATCTTCATCAACATCATTTGAAGCACTGTCCAGCCTCTTTCTGCTTGGCAACGACAAAAGTCTGGAGGCAGAGATCGGCTCAAAGCATCGATGACCTTGATAGGCAGGGTAAAGCACAATAGAGCAGAAAGTGTGCACATTTGCAAACGAGTGCCAGTGTATCATTCAGAAGGGGTCATTCAGCACAAACAGAATTGGAGTGTCTTTGCTTACAAGCCCAGGTAAGATCAGATTTAAGCAGGCATGCTTTACGCAATTAAATTGCCAGAGAAGGAAAAAAATCAAGTGAAACAAATATTCCTCTTTCAATAATTCCCAAAAAAACTTCCAAATGTTTTATTTAAAAAGGTAAAGGTAAGAATTCATAATGAGTTCCTTTATAACACTTGAGGAATCCCTTGGAAGCTGCTTTTATTTTTAGATTTCTAATTTGCTTACAGTGGACTAGGACAATGGTTCCCAGCATGGGTTCCCTGGACCAGCAGCATCAAGGAATCCCCTAGGAACTGGTTCAAAAAGCAAATTATCACACACCACCCCAAACCTACTGAATCAGAAACTCCAGGCCTAGAGACCCGCAAGTTGTGTATCTGTATACCTCCTGGTAATTCTGATGCAGCCTAAAATTTTAAGCTAAAGTAAAGCATTGCATGAAGTGATATCCTATTTCAAGGAAAATGTTGACACGTTCCCATGTCTACTTGGAATATGTACTGGAGACTTACTAAACGAAGCTGCTGTCATGTAGCTTCTGAATTCTAGCAACTCTCATTTTTCTATTTCTCCCTCTGCATGGGAAACTCTGGGGGTGCAATATGTGGCATTTTCAATTACTGAATTGCATTTTGCTTTTACTCATCTCTACTAACCTCAAGAAATAATACACTGATTAGGCTCAGACCACTCATTAACTCACTTGGTCAGCTTTCCAAAGCTGTCATATACTTTATATGACATACTGTGCATTGCAGTAAGGCAGTGGAAAGAATAAACTTGAATTCAAAATATAAATAAGTATTAGCCTGTCATTATGACAAAAGCAACAACATCATTTTTTAAAAAATTAATTATCCTAGAGCATGTAAAGCACAACGTGACAACCCATATTAATTTGGAACATGAGGTCTTTATTTGATACACAAGCTGAGATTGCTGGAATTTTCTATGCCTCTTTACAGTTAGTATAGAACTTTATGTATGGAATTTAGCTTTAAATGACAATAAAATATTAAATAAAACTATCAACTGTTTGTCATCCCCCCATGTAAAGATGGTTATTATATCTTACCATGGAACAGAAGCTTCCACTTGATATGTACTCTAAATTAGCCGTGCCTTCATAAACAACACAGTTTAATCTAAACATCACATGCATTTTAAAATAAATCTTAATATATTTCACTTTTCCTTTTGGTATATTTAACCTGTTGGCCCCAGGTAGCATCATCACAAGTTACTGTTAACCGTGAGCCATGGGAAAATCTGTATATGCCATTATAGTTCCAAATCCACAGTTTATCTCTGCACCACCAATTTATTCTCGTAACTTGAAAATGATAACTGAAATTGCTTCAGCTTCCAGGCTGCTTGAGCTAATTTACAAGAATAGAGTGCACTTAAAATCACCATTAGCAATGATAAGGAAAGTGCAATCAGGTCAATCAAAATATAAAACAAATCAATCAAAAGAAGATTTAACTTAGTGTAGCTACTGGGCCATAAATGTATGCATTTTCTATTCCTTTAAAAAAGCAGAACAGTAGAAGGCCATGGAAGTTTACCTATTCATTCACTGTTATTAACAATATAAAACATCCTTAGGTACTGATAGTGTTTCGTTCATTAAGTGGGTGATACTAAAAATGACAAAAGTAATTCCCCATATGTGTGGATTCCTAAAATAAAGAGCTCTCTTGAGAATTTATCTTGAGCATTTACCTTTCTTATTTAATTTTTAATTAGTTGTTTTTCAATACAATAAATAATAATGATTTATAAAAGGCATCTGAGTAAAACCCTCTGTCTACGTACAATTTGTTAACAAAGTTTTTTTTTAAGTGTGGTCCTTGGACTTCTTAAATAACAATCTCTGAGGAAGTGACTCATGAATATGCATTTGAAATAATGACTCAGGTGATTATTAAGTACAATGGAATTTGAGACCACCACTTCATTGGGATAAAAGCAAATTCAAGCCTTAAATAAGGTTTGCCAACAAGTCCAAGTCTCCCCTGCTCTTCAAGAAATAGGAAATAGTAGTAAAAGACAGAAAACTGTACTTGAATAACAATTAAAATAAAAAAAAGAAATAGGAAATTGATGAAAAGATAACACTTTCTCTCCTGAGCTTGTAGCCAAATACACGTTCCCCTGTCAAATCCATGACCTCTTCCAATGTCTCCACACTTAGTCCTGATTACCAATTGCTTAAAGACTTCCTAAAGAAAGTTACCTGAAAATTTTCCAGTGATGTCAATGATTCTCAACATGATTCCTCAACTCTTGGCTTGTGGGTTCCATCACGTAAGACTCATTGCTCTTCTGTGATAAGGCATCTCACCTCCCAAATTTTGATTCACTGCTGTCAACACTATTGTTTGGCATTACAGTGCCAGGTGTGAACTGGATATATACACTCTGTGTGCATTGGAACCACTAAGAGGGAAATGAGTATTTGCAACTCACACCAGTTCCCAGACAATTCTGTTGCTGCTGGTCTAGGAAGCACACTTTGAGAAACGTTGCTTCGAGCAGTGACCTGAAAACCATGGATACGATCTATGATCACACAGTTCTGTTTGCATACACTGCAAAGTGATCATCACATCAAGTTTAGTTACCGCCTGTCACCAAACAATTGACCCCCTTTGCCCATTTTGCTTATCCTCAACCACCGTCCTTCTGGCAACTAAGCAAAACAGTCTGGTACTGGCATAAACACAGACACACAGATCAATGGAACAGAATAGAGAGCCCAAGAATAAACCTACACATATATTGTCAATTAATTTATGACAAAGGAGATAAGAATATACAATGGGAAAGGATAGTCTCTTCAATAAATAGTGTTGGGAAAACTAGAAAGCCACATGCAAAAGAGTGAAACTAGACCACTATTTCACACCGTATACAAAATGGCTGAAAGATCTAAATGTAAGATTTGAAACCTTAAAACTCCTAGAATAAAATAGTGGTAGTAAGCTCCTTGACATCGGTTTTCACTATGATTTCTTGGATCTGACTCCAAAGTCAAGGGCAACAAAAGCAGAAGTAAATAAATAGGACTAAATCAAACTAAAAAGCTTTCATGCAGTGAAAGGAACTATCAATAAAGAAACTGTAAATGTGAAAATCTTCAGTCATACACCTAAGTTAACATTTTTGGAAGAAAGAATGTAATTTTCTTAATGCCAAAAGAACTACATGGATGCTATTCATCTGACTTTAGTTAACCCGGCTGAATGTTTAAAAAATCTTGAGTTATTAAGTACACCTTTGGGTTATTATTGGCAAAATGAATCCTTAGTTTTGATTTATAAAAAACTGAAAATGACTTGAAAAACACTGTTTGAACACAAATTCACATTCTTTCAGATAAGAAGATCCTATTTGATCCACAAGAAACACTCAAAAGCATGCGGTGCTATGCTGAAAGCAAAATAAATGGTCTTTTCTTCTCTCCATCTATTTGCCATTTGAACTGACATTTAGAAACATAGACATGATATTTAGTTTGCTTTCAGATCATTATTTTTCTATGTCTACACTCTTAATTTTACATGCCTAATAAATTACTGATAGAGCAGTGAATTTCTCGAATTTCAACTAACTTTACCTCTATTTATGTATATCGTAAATTTGTATAGTGCTCACATATGCCTATAGGCTTTATATTTACTCAGAGTTCAGAAATTTCATTCGACTTATGTAATGTTATCTTTTTTACTTTTATTCATGCTCACATAAAAGCATCTGAACTAATTTTACCTTAGAATTTTGAGTTATCTAGATATTGTATATAATTTATATTTTTGACTTAATGAAATAATTGTAAGACCATCCCTCCTACTTGTTGGGAAAGTAGGAAGTCTAATATCCACTGGACATGTGAGAAGATTAAGGCCCCGACCAGTTCTGGTCATTCACACAGACCTGCATTTTAACTCCAGGGTCCGTGCGCCTTCACATTAGCCTAAGGTTTCAATATAACAAATGCGACATTCGGTAACAGGAAGTAAACCCCCATCCATACAAAATTCACATCATCATCCATATTTTTGTGCCCTTAAAGCATCTAGTAAAATGGCTGAAGGCATTGGATGAATTTTAATGACATTTTCATAGGTCTGCAGGCCATCTCTATGTCCTCTTTGAAAAAGTATCTATTCAGGTCATTTACTCATTTTTTAAATTGGATTGTTTGTCTTCCTGGTGTTGAGTTGTATTAGTTTTTTGTATATTTTGGAGAAAAAGTGGTGACAACTATAATAGTTTAGACAATAAAAAATTTAAATAAAAAAGTAACTGCATTTCCCTGAAGTTATCTGAGTTCAAATAAAAACAAAAAAAAATCTATATATGTATATATACACATATATATCTATACATCTATACAGATATATGTATAGATGTATAAATATATAGATATATGTGTATATATGTATGTGTGTACATGTGTGTCTGTGTGTGTGTGTATCCCTAATACCAAAAGTAATTATATGGTCATATTGATGTCAAAGAAATTTTATCACGAGTTTGAAATGTTATGCATTTATTTCTCCTTTATAACTTACAATTTGACTTTTCAATTTGATTCCTTAAATTGCTGTAAACATTGTGCAATCTAAATATATGTTGGATATTCCCTAATTTCATTTCCCCCGCTTTTTTTTTGTAAGTAAAGGGTGCTTCCAACCTATTCATCAAGTAACACTGGCGAGGTGTGTATAATCCAAAATCACTGGCTACATTAAACTGAAAAACAGAAAATGCGGTTGCAAGTCAGCTCAAATACCAGCCTTCAATTTAATATTTCGTTTTTGTCAATTTCTCATTGCAATCCAAGAAAACATATCTATTCCCTGTCATTCTGATGAATAATACGATTATAGGTGATGTCTAGTATTTTCCTTGTCAGATAGACAAGGCACTGCAGGAGAAAACTCCAACAAATGTTGGCTATTTTCATATAGATATATGCCTAATAGGGAGAAATTATTTCTATATGAATTGAACTTCAGAAATATTTTAGAAACAGAAATTCTGCAACAAGTTGACTCTAAAAGAAAAAAAAAGATCATCGCTGATTACACAAAAAAGTACAAATACCCACAATGTAAAATGTTTTACTTACATCTAAGAATTAGCATTATCCAATAATTTTGTTGGCTTATATGTAATCTGTGCCCAATTTTGTTCTATTACTAATATTAGGGTATAAATTTAGCACATTCATTATAGTTGCTTCAGCTTCCATGGAGAATGTGGTTTAAACACCATGTCAGATGGCTACGAGATTTATCGGGTGATTACTTTGTAAGTTATATCAATGTCTAATCACTGTGCTGTATACCAGAAACTAGTAAAATATTTTACATAAAAAAATTATTCAGACATAAATTTAAAGGGTGGTTGTCCTGAGCTTGGGGTGTGAGAAGAAGGAGGAATTAATGTTTAATAAGTATAGAGTTTCAGTTTTGCAAGATGAAAAAAGTTCTTAAGATGGATAGTGGTAATGGGTGCACAACAATATGAATATATTTAATATCACTGAATTGTAGATTTCAAAATAGTTAGGATAAAAAAAAAGTAAGTAAATAAAAAAACAGAGAGTCTCCCAAGAGACAAATTATATTGTTCTCTTTTCCAGTTTAACCAATATTATTATAGGGGCAAATTTACCAAGCGACATTTGAATTTGCCATGAATCACATGCAGATATTAAATATAATCCCTTTCTCACATATTTTCTTCCCCTTCATTTAGATATGGTAAAATTCTGCTAGGGAAACTTTGCTATCCCTGGTAATATTTTCCAGTCAATGATCCAGTTTATTTACTCATTTTTCAGATATCAGAAAGTTTTGACAATTATTTTCATTAAACTTCAGGGAGGCAACAGTGAATATTCTTTGAGAGACCATGGTAAGAATA
>PVKM010000001.1:68523-141539 GCA_004027735.1 Carollia perspicillata
CCTCCTCACCTCTGGTTACTGTCAGTTTTTCTTAATTTCGGTGCCTCTGGTTATATTTTGCTTGCTTGTTTGTTGTGTTGATTAGGTTCCAAAAAACACAATGACACCACAAAATGAGAGGAAAATAACCTTTATAGAGTGGCAAAGGCTATAGGTTAAAGCTATGCATCCCAAATCCATTAAAAAAATTAAAAAGAAAGAAAACAACCATGGGAATGGAAAAGTAGCCAAAAATCACACTTCGCTAAATATTTCAATTAAAAAGATGGGAAGTACATGTGATATTTAGATAAATTTGTACCATTACATCTAATAATCCATTTGGCTATTTGCCAGTGAGCTAATTTCATGATCTATTTCATTTTACTCTACTCTTGATAATGTAGCTGAGGTGGGAAGGTTGAGGTTTAATTTTAAATGCCTTTTATTCACTCTATATAAAGTATTTATGGCTGCTGGCATATATAGCATAAATTAGAAAAGGCGCCAAAGCAAAAATAAGAGTGACATGATTTCACAAAACTATCAACTTTATTATCTTTAATAAAAAACTGGTTTTTTATCTACTGTCCTTCACTTGGGAGATAAAGGAAATGTTTTTCAACAAATTTTAATAGGATTTTTGAATTATAGGGTAGAAATTCAGGCTAGAAAATACAATTAAGAAGACATGCCCATCTCTGCTTATTAAACAAAAGGTAAATAGTAATAATTAAAAAGCAAATCAGCTCTTCTACATGAGCAGTCTCCAGACTTTTCGATCAAGTAACACTATTAGGTGAAAAAAAAAAGAAGAAAGGAAGGAAGACAAGATAAAAAGAAGGAAACAAAACAGGGAGTCCATATTCTCTCTCTTCATTTGCCCCTAATATAGATTACATACCAAAACTGTTCTATCAATATTTATCTAAAAACTTAAATAAAATAGGCACTAC
Source organism: Carollia perspicillata (assembly GCA_004027735.1). NCBI lineage: Eukaryota > Metazoa > Chordata > Mammalia > Chiroptera > Phyllostomidae > Carollia > Carollia perspicillata. The sequence continues at coordinate 69,459 of PVKM010000001.1, forward strand.
AATGTTTAAATGAGTAAAATAAGGGGACATTCAATATTTTTGGAAAAAAGGAAATAAATTTATTGGCATGATTTTGCATGTCACAGTTAATTTGAGTCACCAACAAAATTTCAAATAAAGGAAATAAAGTGGTACTTGGCCCCTTGCGCTGTACGACGTGCTTGTTGGGCACCTTGTGGGTTTGCTGCCTGCTGAGAGCGTGAAATCATCACACAAGAACATTGCCCCAATAGAAAAGGAAGGACATGATGTAGTTTTATGTATTTTTTAATTGTTGTTCAACTATAGTTGTCCCCGTTTTCCCCTACCACTCTCCCCCACCCCGCTCACCCCTACCTCCCACACTCAATCCTACCTGCCTATTGGCTTTGTCCAATTCTTTTACGGGGTCCTTGAAATTCAAAACACCACTTTGATGATCATTGTTCTACAATGTATTGATCAACCTCAGGTTCATCAAGTCTAATAGAAGCAACTGAGCTTTGATAAGCAAGAGCTCAAGAAATATTACTAAGGACTGATCATGTTCAAAATATGTCAGGGTCCCATGATACAATGGCGAACTAAGGAGATATGGCCTTCTTCAGTGTAAAGGTAAAACAAAAATAAATTCAATAAAAATTTACAATAGATTACTCAATTAATTGAATATACCTATGACTGTTGCTACAAAGCAGAACTGCACAGTATTATGAGGTATGTAACAGGAAGTTGTAACCTGGTTTTGAAGTGATAAACAGCTTTTCTGATGAAGTGACACTGAATCTGGAAATCCATGGAAAAAAAGGAGAGAACTGACTGAAGCAGTGCCGATAAACTGGCCAATTATATTTAGCAAATAGAGTAAACAGCATGTGCCAAGGCGCAGAGATCACAAAGCCAAGGCATGTGCTTTCACATAGGGTGGAAGATGAGAAAGCAGAAGGGAGAGGAGAAATGAATGGGGTGAAGATGGGAGAAAGAGAATAAACCAGGCAGGGATCTACTGGAGATAGTAAGAATTGGGAGCAATGGGAAATTACTAACTGATTTTAGGCCAGAGAGTGACTAAATCAGATTTGTATTTTGAATGCATAAGCCTGAATGCTGTTTCCACAATGGACTGAACAGAGCAAGAATGGGTGAAGTTGCAATCATTCAGGTGATGGTTTGAAGTAGGTTGTTGATAGTGGAAATGGAGCCGAGTAAAGATTCTAAGGAGTTTTTAAGAGGCTCTGGGTTCTTCAAGTCATAAGATTACTTCATGACAGTAAGTAGGTAGAACTAAAGTCAATGAGACATTGCATGAGAGCCCTTCTTTAAAAAAGGAATGGTACAGGTTGCGCAAAACATTGCCTCACTCAATCTGTTACTGCCAAGAATGCAGGTATTTGAAGAAACTCGCACACTGGGCTTGCATTAGCTATCATTATCCTATGAAATGCCGCAGACAATGAACATTAACACAAGGTACATTCTACATCCCAACGACTGCTCTCTAGCACAAGTACATATGATAACACAAATCATAAACCAATGTTTGAATGTGTATGTAGATCAATAAACCCTCCTGCTGAACTAAACAGTAAAATTCCTAGGCAGATTCAAACTTATTTTCATATATAGACAATGTACAGTGATAACATTTTGAACTGAAGTGGTGCATGACTGAATATTACTCTTACCAACAAAGCTTAGAAAATGAATCTAGAAATGCGATAAGCCTCTTGGAACATCAGTGAACTGGGAAGATATCAAAAGATTCCCGTCCAAACTTAAGACCTATGTAGCCATATAGACAGTTCTTCAAAATTGGCTTTTGCTTTAATTGTATCTAGGTTTCCAGTAGATCCAATGAATGTTAATTATGAATCAAGTTTCTCTGCTGGCCACAGGGAAATTATAAAACCCTTTCATGATGTAGTGCAGCATAAGAGAAAAATCAATGAGCTGGTGCTTTTGGAGGGATCATTTTTACTCGATTTTTGTCATTAACCAGCTATGTGTCCCTTGCAAAGTGACTTAACTAATCTAAGTTTTTATTTTACCATCCCTACTAAAAAAGGATTCAAGTAGATGGTCTCCAAGGCTCTGCTCATATTTATGATCTTTGCAAATATAATCATTTAAACGACTAGCGAAAATTAATTTAAAACAATGTGCTAGGATCCTGGAAAATCTGGAAATGATAATGCATTATGAGTAACTAACCTGACACAGAAATCAAACTGAATGTAAGGTTGTTTTCAGCAAAAACTATGGGTCAGCTGTTAGTTTAAACATTTATATCCTGGTGACCCATGGTTACAATTTTAAGTCAGGCTGCGCATGCACAGTGCAAGAAGAACAGATGGCTTCGGTCCTGTGTCTAACCAGGTTCACGCTCACAGATAAAGATTCCTACGTCATACCGATGAGGAATTATGAAGGTAACAAAATGCCCACCAAACAGGTTAGTGTTTTTCCTAACACACATACACAACACTAATGAAGTATAACTACTGTTTTAAGAATGAAAAATGAGAGGCTTAAAAGGATGATGAAAAATATCTATGTGAGTGAAGAACTGTAAAATTAATTTTATGTTAAGAAATGTAACATTTCAACTTAACTATAATGCAAAGTACTTTAATTATTGGCCTATAATAAAATCTAGATTTAGCCTTTGGATTTCAAAGTCCCCACATAATCTGATGACTACTTACAGTGTATGGGCATGAATGAGTGAAATACTGATTGCATACTTTGGGTTGAATAAGATTGGTACTTATCTAGCAATAAAGAAATCAGTCTGGAAATGGACATTCTAAGGGCCATAAACCTTCATTCTTTCATGCACCCATTTATTTTTTCATTCATTCATTTCAAATGGAATTTTCTCTGTGCTCACATCTGTGTTACATTCTGGGATAATTCACTCATCTTTCAAACGTGTTTACTCATCATCTGTGCTGGGATCTAGAGATACAAAATGAGCAAGACACAGTCTTGGCTCTCAAGGAACTTACAGTAGCAGAAGCCAGACAAAGACACAGACAAGTAAAAGGAATGTAACGGTCTCCGTGACCGATAGTACGTGCAGTGGCAAGTCAGGTCCCAAGGAAGAAGTGGTCCCATAGCCAAAAACAGCTATGAAAATTCAGAGCCTATAATGAAAATACATTTCTCCCTGCCCCCTCTGCCCTCTCTATGCTTCCAAAATTTAGGGATTTTTATGTGGATATTAATGGTTTTCACCTGGAGGTGAGTGGACAGGAAATGTTTGCTCAATATGGCCAAGGCACTAATTACAGTCCCTGATATTTATCAGACCTGTTTAGACATAGACTGCAAGGACATGTGGTTCTTTCTGGAAATAAAGATCAGAGAAAAAGATAAAAGAGCTGGTCATCCATTTTCAGCATTTTGATTTTAGTCGTGATCTTTTCCACTAAAAATTTTCCTGTGGTTAGCTCAACACATAATGTATGCATATGTATTCAAATTTATGAAAACTTAAATTCCCAAATTACTAGATGAACAAAAAGGGTCAGATTTCTCATTAGTTCCTCTAGCCCTCAATTTAATTTGTTTTGTATTATATCTGTGCTCGTTTGTTATCTCCCTTCTCAGGTTGATTCTGCCTCTGCCACGTCCTTCAAGTAAGTCTACCTTCTCTTTCCTGTTTCCAGGGCCAGTGACCTGGATCGGAAGCATTGTTACTTCTCACCTGTACCATTGTAATTACCTCCAGACTTATCTCTCTCCCTTGAGTCTCAGCCTACTCCTTTTCAATCTATAAATTATTGCTAAAGGAATATGCCTAGAGTTCAAAGTGATCACGTGGTTCCCAGCTGGACCACCTGTAGAAGCTGCCTATCACCTATCAAATTACATAGAAACTCCTCGCTTTAAGCACCCTCAGAGGCCTTGCTGTTGGAAGTGTGGTCTGCACACCAGCAATAACAGCATCGTCTGAGCACATGCAGTCTCCGGGACCTAGCTTGGATTTCTAACTGATTAGTGAGCGCATTAAATTTGCGAAGCCCTGTTCTAAAGCACCACAATGCTGCCTTCCAGGCTTTGTTGCCCAATATCCTCTTTCTTTGGAGCCAGCATACAACTCAATTAGTCCTGGGAACACCTTTCTGACTTTCAATCACATTGGTCTGACTTTGAATACCACAGAGCACAGCATGCCCCTTTGGTGACCTTGTCTTCTTACCATCTTGTTAACTCCTTGAAGGCAGGTTAAGGGAGTATTCATCTATGTCTCTCCCAATGTGAAGGTACGCAAACTGATTTCCCATTCCCCACGTGATATACAAGGCAAAGTCCTTGGCCAAGTCTTGCTCATCTGGACCATGAGAAGAAAATGTACTGCTTTTTATCTATTTATATCTAGTCATTCGTTTGATTCTCTCTGTTACTTAGGTTTGAATGTGTACTATGTATTAATATGGTAATGCATGTGGGTTCCTTGTCCTTGTTACCACACAAACGTCTATGGAGATGCTCGTCCAATAATATTTTGACTGATGTGATTGCATGATCAGAACTGTTTGGAGACTATGGCCCGACATCCTGAGCACAGGGTCTTCTGCAGAATGAAACAGATAGTTGAGAATTGCATTGAAACTTTGCAACTTGCCCACTGCAGCAAGGATAAGACTATTTGAAGCAGGGAAAGTTTGTTGATTTATACAGGCAGATAAAAGTTTCCAGGTTTAGGGGACACCTGACCCAAAGTATTAGTGCAAATATTGCCATATTCATTTACTTATTAAATCAGAGGTAAGCGAAGAGATGTTTGTAAAAGTTCAATAGAATAAGCCATTTTAACTCAGCATTAGAAACATCAATTCAAACTATATGACCTTCCAGAATCATCAAGCAGTGGGGACATTACAATTTAAGAGCGATTCCTGGAATATGGTTCCTATTCTTGAACAAAACCTTTCTCTAATTCAGTGTGCTCTTGGGATATAGGTTACAAATTTCTCCCTACAAATTAGAGAGTTCTTTACACAGTACAAAAAGTCCTGTATACAGTGCAGGACCTCTTCTCCTGCATCGGGACTAGCTATTGCCCCACTCCATCTCTACATTTAAATCCCTGCATTCACCCAATTCTTTCCTAAGAGGGTGTCCCTGCCTCTCTTCCCAGGCTAGGTCTCCCTGCCGTGCACTTATATAGCAACTTCCACTGGCCTTATCAAATTATTTATCATACTTTTTTGTTAATGTCTTGGCTAAATTTTAAACCTTCTCATGGACTAGAAGCTTTCTGAAGGCAGGGATTAGTCTATCTTTTCGAATGCTCTATTCATAGTCCTTGCAAAGTTTTTGATACATAGTAGGCACTCCATAGACATTTATTAAATAGATAAATGAACCAATAAATACATTCATTACAAGATTTATAAAGGAAATTTGGTCTCCTAGCTTGGCCCTGAGATTCATCTGTAAAATGGGATAATACTGATTTGCAGGATTCTTTGATGATTCTATGAAATTAGGTATGTAAATCATAGCTCTAGCATTGTGCTTGGAAGTAGTACCATTAAGAAATTGGTAGTTATTATTAGAAGTATTGCCGTCAATATATTATTACCTTTAGTTTAGTGAAATTAAGAAAGCCATTCACAATACTTTTTAAGATAATGAAATATAACACAAATTATAATTAAATAAAACATGAAAACCATCATAATTACATGAAAATGAAACTGATGTATCTAATGAACAAGTTTTATAATGATAATATATTATTCATTTTTTTCAAAGATTTTTAAAATTATAGGAACAAGTATAAAGGACACATGGACAAAAACTAAGGGGGGTGGAAAAGGGAGGGAGGTGGGGAGCACTGGGGGAAGGTCTGGGATGGGAGTAAAAGACAGAAAACTGTACTGAAAAATAATAATAAAAAAAAAGAAAAGGCAAAAAAAAAGAAAAAAATTATTTTTTAAATTTATTTTTAAAGAGAGGGGAAGGGAAGGACAGATGGAGAGAAATATCAATGTGTGGTTGCCCCTTGCATGCCCCCCACTGGGGACCTGGCCCCCAACCCAGACATGTGCCTTGACTGGGAATCCAACCAGCGACCCTTTGGTTCTCGGTCTAGTGCTCAATATTATTCATTTTTTTTAAATGAAGTGTGGTGTCCATATCGTGGTACAGTGACTTTTACCTCTACCCTTACTATAAAGATGACGGTAGCTTTGCTATGATCATAGCCAAGAAAACTAAAATTAAAAAACATCGCCATCCAAAGACTGAAATAAAAAGAATACATTTGGCATAGTTCACACTTACCAAATTAATAAGGAATCTTTCAGAACATATAATATTCTACCAAATAAGGACATTTGGTCCCAAGAGCAATACTGTGATAATTTCTTTGAGGAAGTCTTATGAAAAGACAGAGGGAAGAATGTTGATGTACTTAAGCATGGAATCTGGACATTTTTCCTAGAGTAGATTTATGGAGGGCCGCACTGATGAGCTATGCCATGTAAATCTTCTCAGTATGCTTGGCTGCCTGGTTGATGTGCTATCCATTATGAGATGACAGTTTTATTTCAGAAATGTACGTCACTTCAGAAATTCGCAGACATTTCCAGACTGTCTGACCCTTGGCATATTAAATTATGAACACTCTGACCTTTGATGGGGTAAATAATGCATCTTTTATATAATGCACTTAGCCACCATCTGACAAAAATTATGTACACTGTGCCTCAAGCTGTAGGGTGGATCCTGGTAGAGGAGAGATAAAATACACTTTTCACATAAATTGAATTGTAGAATGAAGACTTGCCACATTAGCAACTTGTCCAGTGAAAACCAGCAGCGTTCACATCGTTGAAACAATGTCATATAATTGCCTATACCAACTTCAATCACAGTTTTGGTGGTAAAGTAACTAAAACAGATAAACTCTGCAAAGGGTCTAGACTGCTACCTTCTCCACAGTAAGCACTCTAGAAGCATTTCAAGATGCATTATGTAGTTAAAATCATGAGGATACTTCTGTGAAGGAAACCTTTTTATTCTCTTGCTACAGGTGAAGATATAAAGTAAGAGATTATGCAACTCATCCAGGACCCCAAAGATAGTAGATGATGCTCATTTCCTGAGATGTGCATCTTTGAGATGAAAGAGCAAAAGAAATCTACAGGTTTTTCAAAGATGCGGGCCAAGTGCAATAACGTTTCTTCAAGCATCACTGGGAGGATTTTCCCCTCATAAACATTAGCACCAAAGACTGCAATGTTACCAAATATCACCACCAAATTAAGAGTGCACTTTTTCTAAACAAGGATCGATGCTGGCTAATTGATAGATGAGGTATCCCTAGTGCAATTGGCAATCGGAATCATTTTCCAGCCACTCAAATAAGTTGGGATGCAAGGTACCCTTTCCTGTGTTTTCCTATAATTAGACAAACTATGAGTGTTTGCAAGAGATATCCCCCAAAGTTCTTTCGGGTGGTTGTGGGGAGGGGGGCAGAAATGATTGTAACACTGCAGTATTGTTAACAAAATAAGGCAAGAGTCCCTTAGGGTCATGCTAAATAACCAAAGGATCCGGGGTCAACGTAAGAAATTAAAGTCGAGAATGTATATTTCCCGCTTTTAATATTTAATTTGTTCTCTTTCTTCCACCACATGGGATTCTGGTCATTATATTACTACCTATATTCTATTTCAGAAAATAACTACACACATTACCCTTTTGACTTTCTTTCACCTTTTTATAATAACATAACCAGGGGAACTGTTTTTTCTTTAAAAATGCAACTTAATATAATTTCAATAATACCAATGATAGCTAACCTTTATTTGCTACACCAGACACTATGCTAAATTCCTTGTGTGCATTGTGTCATTTAATCCTGACAATAATCCCATGAAGTCACAATATTGGTGTACTAATTTCTTCGAAGACAAATCTGAAGCTTAGTGAACTAACTTGCACAAGATCACACAGCCAGCAAATGGAAGATTTATAATTCAGATCCATTTCTGCTATGTTCTCAAAAAAGATCCCCCAAATAATTAAACCTACCAACAAAGAGACATCATGTCATTCCCTATAATTAACACTTTTTAACATTTCCTCAATCAACATATTATTCCACATATGAACATATCGTTCCCTGTATTAATACTAGCAGTGTGCTTGTTCTTGTTTTGATTTATTACAAATCCCAGTTTACACAACTGATCGACAGATGTGAGGTTGGGTACACATACACAAACATTCAATAATTCATGCGCAAATTGTACTTTTTGATTCCCTTACCATCGAATAGCTTTGTTTGAATATTTCAGGACACTAAAGTGAATTATGAGAATAAAAGTTGAGAAACGAAGATACAGTATATGTTTCCCTTGCTCCCAATTGCTTCTTACAAAATGAATTGTCCTCTACTTCCCCCAAAACAACTCAGCTCCTATGAGGCTCATCAGACCCATCACACACCTTCCCTTAAATCTACAGTCACCGGCAGACCTCCTTGTCACTTGCCCTCCTTTAGTATGAGTTTTCAAGCCTGAGTCACTGTCCCATTCATCCATCCACATTTCAGTTATTTCAAGGCACGTGAAGGCGCTGTCTCGTAGCCTGACCTCTCAGAGGATCTTTACCTTCAGGCAGTCTCAGCCATCAACTTTTCAGGCATCCAAAGCCTGTCAGCCCTAATGACAGAATTAATCCCCAGATCTACTTTTCAAGAGCCCCGTTCTTAAATTATTAGGGGATAAAGGGTTACTGATCTCTTGACCTTCTGCACTAAGATTTGATATTTGGCTAACTTTTCAGCTCTGATCCTCTGGAAACAGATAAAGGTGGTGTATCAAAGGTTATAATGCCACATGCTTATGATAAAAAAAATGACTGCCGGCTGTTAAATCTCATGTGGACTAGAGGAAACTATAAATGAACTAGAAATGCCTAATATGGATGCCTTACCTTTGGTCTTTCCTGCATGTGGTGACTTGTAACCGGGCATGTTCCCAGAGGCTAGGACTACAGATTTGATACAAGACATATCGGCTGTAGGTAATGAAGCTTTTCAGCCTGGATGATTCCCGTACTTGGCCTCATGTGATTCTTGTTCCAGAGTATAGGGAGAGAGGTGAATGCCTGGCTAAAATATCACATTCTCAGGTGCCTGTGGGGACTACTACATAAGTCGTTCTGAGGATAAACTCTCAAGGGAGAAAGACACTTGATGCAAGTTCCTTTTTTGCATCCTTCTAAGTGAGCGTAATGCTAACTGTGACCTATGATAGGCTTCTAAGTCTATGATTTCGGTTCTAAGAAGACACCTCAGTAGGTGTGCTGTGCTAGGCTCATGGAAAATTCTAAGTGCCATGGCACATGGAAAGAAACTTATATCCATCTTTGGAGTCAGACAGACAAGAGTTTATTGATCTATAATTAAATTAATAATTTGTGCATGCTCATCACATTATAAGGCTTATAAATGTAAAAATAAAAGCAGAATTAAAACAATGACATAAAAGAAGCTAGAAATATAATACATGTACTGAAATAGTAACTGCTGATTTCATTTTACAATGAAGGAAGAATGTAACAAAATCCTCGCTTTGAAGAAACGCACAATCCACTCAAACAGCATGCAGATTTGAAATTACTACATTCACGGAGCTTTTTCACATTCAAAGGGATAATTCATATTTAAAGACTCATGACATGGCTCGCTATGCCTCATTTTAGTAAGAAATCTCCACAATTTTTTATAATTCAAACATCAGCACAAGTCATGTCATCCACTTTGGAGTATTTTTGGTGGACATACCGCTGCGTGAACGGTGTTTCTAACAAAGGCAGTTAATGAAGACAATGAACGCAACCAAGGGCTCCTGTTACATTGGGCTTTTAGCCAGTCCTGGAAGAATGGATTTATTTTAAGACAACAATGGAACTTTCATTATCAAGGATCCGAGCCATTAGAGATGTACATCCAAGTACAGAGATGCCTCATTCAGCTACCTTCATCTCAACACAACTTGTGAGCTCTTTGTTAGCTAAAAGTGGATATTATTTTACCTATATATTCCTATAGCATACCTTGTCTGAGAAAGCATTTGAGATTGCTATAAACCTGAACAGAATTTATAAAGTGTGGAAAAACTCTTTTGGTATAAAGTTGGGTGAACAACTTGTCGATTCGGTTCAGGATATTACATTAATCACTGGGAGGAGAAATTGTCTTCTCAAAATGGCAGCACTGAAGGTGAAAATGCAATAACGTTACCGTTTAACCTCTAATCCTTTTGGTTTCAAAGTTTACCTTAAATCATTTTACAATCAGAGTTTTCCAGAAGGCACTTGGTAATACGTGTTATTTATATTGTTAGAATGAAGAACAAGACAAACTATTACTACCATTTCGTGGGTTCATTTTCCAATTTAAGTAGTAACATTCTGGTTACAGGAAATAAAAAAAAAGAAAACAATTGCATGAAGAAGTTGTGAACTGGCCGTTCTTTACTGAGAGAATTAGGAGTGTCCACATCATGAATGTGGGTGGGAGAGGCCCCACAGGATGTGTGTGATGCATGTGCATAAAGCCTTGTGGAAAGGAGACTGCAAACAGAGACCAATCTGCACACCAATCTCCTCTAACAGGTGTAAGGACAGGCGTGCAAGGCCTTACAGTGCTGTTTCTAACAACAACAACTACTTTCCAAGACAAGGAAAGAGCTAATGGGAGATGGTTTCTAAGTTTTGTATTTGTTCTATAGTGTACCTTTCCTTATTGTGGTCACTTTACATGTTTCTTAACCATTATTGGAATCAAGTACAAATGGAATACCCATACTCTATGACGAATTTCCATAAGGTAAATGAGTTCATTTTCTCCATGTGGTCATTGTAGGTAATTTATAATCAGCTATGATAATGACGTGAATGACAAGTTTACTGTGGAAATGCTAGAAAAAAAAACAGGCCAACAGCTGAATCTTAGGTAGTAAAACTATAATATGTACACACAGAAGTTCTAGTTTTCTAAATTCACTTTTGTCTTCCAAAATGAAATAGCCATATTGTTTTATGACACATGAGACTACATTTATTGAAACCATAACTCATTCTCCAGCATGGAATTCTTTTCAGTTACATCTAAAAATATTTTACCAGATGAATTCAAATGAACAAGGTGATTTTATTGGGTTAGGGGAAGAAGTAAGACATCCCAAATGTGGTAAACGTAACAATGACCTCCCAGAGATGCCCACGTCCTAATCTGCCGAACCTGCAAATGTGACCTTACATGGCAAAGAGGAAGTAAAGTAGCAGATGGAATTGGGGTCGCTAATCAGCTGACTTTACAATGTGGAGACAAGCCTAGATTATCCAGATGGTTCTAGCATAATTAGAAGGGCTTTGGGTAGGGAAGAGGGAGGCAGAACCATCAGCATCAGAGCAATACAATGTGAAAAAAGACTTACCCAGGCCACTGTTGGCTCTGAGGAGGGAGGAGAGCCAAGAGCTAAGAAATACAGGCCACCTCTACAAGGCAGAACAGGCAGAAAACCAGATTTTCCCCTGGAGCCTCCAAAAAGGAACGCTGACATTTTGACTGTAGCCCACTGAGATCCATTGTGGACATGTGGTTTCCAGAACTATAAAGATTTGTGTTGTTTCAGCCCTAGGCGACAGATACATAGATGAAACTATTATCTTGTCCCAAGAAATGTCAATCGTCAAACCCTCATTAAGAAAATCTACCTGGATTGAATTAATACTGTAATTGAGCAAATTGATTGCTACTATTCCCTGGATACTATGGATTAAGTGCTAGAAAATAATCCAGTTCGTATGCTGTAATTTCAGAGTTACATATTTAAAATGTTTCTGTTTTCTTTGAACAATGAAAAGTTTACAAGTTGGTATGCATTCAGACTGTGAGTTTCTGATAATTTATTAAGCCTCTGTTATACACAGGCCTCTGGGCCAACGGATGATAGGAAGCTATGACATAAAGTCAGGTAGGGTATAGTCAGAAATGGCTACAACATGCAACCTGAAAAACCGGTAACATTTCACTATATGGGTATGGGAATACAGGTGAAAACAATGCTCAGGAAAAGTAAGAGGAAAGGCTTCAAGGTTGGAAGTCATAGGGCCTAGTGTGAGTAGCCTAATGTAACTTCCTCCAGCAAAGACTCACAGTACAATGACTTTAGAAACAATACTAGGATGGGAGAACAGACATGGTCAGTGTCCCAGACACATTTTCCTGGCCAGTATCTATTTTGTGCACTCTGGCTTTACCTCCAACTGTCAGACCTGGGTTCTTTAGCTTGAGGGCTTCCCCTGGCTGCCTGAGTGGCCCTTTCCACATACCATAAGCAAAAAGCACTGAAGACTTAAAACCTCCAGGGAGTAGTGCAAAACCAATGACTGATGGGAGCTCAATGAAGCTCCCATGACGCCCAGACAGAACAACACTGATGTGGATATCCTACAGTAGTTCTTAGGGTCCCCCCTGGGAACTCTAGTTTGTCCATACTGGTGACTTTCTCAGTAACACACCCTTTATTGGCTGACTTCTTTTCCTTGTTCACTTCCCCATTCCCTGACTGGTGTGTCTGGGAATCATGTTCAGAATAAACTACCAGCATTTGAAAGCTTGCCTTATGATCTACTACTGAGGGGATGCAAACTAAGACAGCTGAATCAGGCAGATGATGGATGCTAGCCAGGGCTGCCAGTTTGGAGATTTGGCAACAATTACTAGAAGAATTAACCAGGTCAAAACAATGCAGAAGCAACAGGACTGAAAACATTGTAAAAGTGAAACAGATTGGAACTGACAACTTATTTCACATGGGGTAACAAATAAGGATGATGCAACTTTGATTTTAAGCCTGGCAAGGTACGCAGGATTTTGGAACCATTCATAAACACAGCAGAATTAGAAAAATAGTTGGTGAGATGCTGCTGAGTGGAACAGTTTGGCATATTTATTGCTCATGCTAAAGCTGTTCATGATGCCCTGAAGGTGGTCAGGATCTTGTGGTGACAGGGGTCTGGTACAAAGAATATGACCTGGGCTTTGAGGGCAAGGCAGGGTGTTTGAAATCTAGTCCTTGCTTTTCCACTCAATAGGTGTGCCATTTAGAGAAAGTCACAGGGTGATTTTAAGCTTTCCGTTCTCAATTTATAACATCAGGATTAAAACATCTAGCCTATATCTAGTGAAAGGAGCTCAGCATGACCATGTGACTCTAAAATGCTTATCAGCACACAGAGGAATGCCCAGATGCTTCCGTTGCTTCCGGTGTTATGGTTCCCATTGTCCCCATCTTGGCTTTCTTTCTACCCCACAACATAACTATATTTCAACAATCTGAAATTATTCTTTGACATTCAAGGACTAGGAATGTTAGTTGTTCTAGTTTGGTCGTTATCGTTACTGCCTCTATTCTGTCTGGCTAGCACTATTGTTAAGCTCGAGCAAGAAAATGAATTAGAAGCTCCTAGTAAATTATATTATGCTATACCTAAGCAGTCATTTTCTCAGAATGAAAAGGTTTAAAAATAAACTCATGCAAGTTTTGTTTGGTACAGCATTCCCAGGACTTTGCACAATGCATGGCACACAGGAATGGCACAAAGAGTATTTATTGAGGTGTTTTACGGTAGTTCCCATCTCCATGGTCTTGCTTTCCATGGTTTCAGTTACATATGGTCAATCATGGTATAAAAATATTAAATAAAACTATTGAGAAATAAAACATTCAAAAGATTTCCATTGTGTGCTGTTCTGAGGAGAAATCTCACACTGTCCCACTCCATCCCACCCAAGATGTGAATCATCCCTTTGTCCAGTGTCTCCATGTGTAGATGGCCCCCCGCTTAGCAGCCATCTTGGCTATTGGATCAATTGAGAGAGAGTGGGGGATGGATAAGAGAGACACCCCCCCATTTCCATAGCTTTTATTATAGCCTATTGTTATAATCATTCTGCTTTATACTGTTGCTGTTAAATTCTTACTAAGCCCAATCTATGAATTAAACTTTATCATTGGTGTGTATGCATAGAAAAATTGCGTATGTGTGTGTGAACACCATATATATAGGCAGTATAGTACTATCTGTAGTTTTTAGTACCCACGGCTGGTCTTAGAACATATACCTTATAAATAAAGGGGGGGGTTCTTTATTTCTTTAAGTCAAGTTCCAAGCAAATTAATAAAGTATTTTCAAATATCAATTTTGACTCTGAACCTTCCTGAATGGTAGACAGACAATGAATTATTATCCTCAATTACAGAAAAGGAATAGAGGACCAAGCATATTTAAGAGATATGCCACAGGTCACATATTTAGTCGTCGATAGAACCAAGACTTAAATAAGCAATTCTGACCCCAGTCTAGCATTCATTCTACCACAGTCTACACTGCTTTCTACTTCTGATGCCTCTAAAAATGCATAAAATATATTTTAATCAATGGCTACCCAGGTTGTCTGGTCATTTCAGTCTGCACATCTCCATCTTCTGGACAATTTTGCAACCGAATTACCTGATACTGCTGTGGCGTTTGCTATGTTCAACGATGCTTTCAAAGTTTGTATAATCCAGTTTTAAATGTGGCTTTGCCAGCAACAACTTGTGTGACCTTAAATTACTCGACCTCTTTGAAATGGTTTTTAAAGAGGCTGGGCTGTGTGATTGCTTAGATCCTTTTCAAATCTGACCTTTCCTTACTATTCTATCTCTTGCCAGTCACATCTGTTTTCCAATTTCAAAGGATTTCTGGTCAATGGTGAGAGCAGAGATCAATTAGATGATGTGACAACTGGTGATAGAGCAGATCTTCCTTAGTGTCACACGTTATCATATTTTTTGGAAAGTATATCAAATGATTTTTAAATGCCCAAAGAGTGATTTGACTGAAGGTGTCTTTAACTAGGAAAGTGTGTCTTTACCTTGGCAACAGCAGTGACAACAGTGAGCTCATTAAAATATTCCCTTGTTCTCATGAGAATAAGATCAGTGATTCATGTACTCATAATTCTCTCCCAATAAACCTAAAATGCCAGCAAAACAAGTAAAATAGTTTGAAAATCTATTTCAAACTAAGGAGGGTCCTCTTATTTTCTAGAGATTATATATAGTATACAAATAGTTTATGCAGAACATATATGTGTGTATATATATTTGTATCAGTATATGTATAAACATTTAATATATGCATATATCATACACATCAATATACATACACATATGCAAATATACATATGTTTATATATACTTATGTATACATATATTCTCTATGAGACAAACTCCCTTATTTAGGGTGGATACATTCCAAACCCCCCATGATGCCTAAAACCCAACAAGGACAGTATCAAACCCAACACACACTATGGTTTTTTCCCTATATATACATAACTACAATAAAATGTAATTTATAAATTGGGCACAGTAAGAGATTAACAATAATAACCAAAAATATTTTTCATTGGGCACATGAAAACTTCACTGTACTAGTTAGTGGGGGCAGTAGCTGCTAAAAAATAATCAAAAATAAAATAGAACGATTATACTGTAAGAAAAGTTATGTGAATGTGGCATTATTTAGTAAAACAAAGGTTACTTGAACACAACACTGCAATATCGTGAGATCTGAACTCATAACTGAGAAAGCTACTATGTAACTAAGAAGCGGGGAGCATCTATGGTACTGAGACACCAGACAAAGGGATGATTCACATCTCACACAGGACTGAAGGCGTGAGATTTCCTCACACTATTCAAAACAGCACACAATGGAAAACTTATTAATTGTTTACTTCTGGAATTTTCTGTTTAATATTTGTAGGCAGCGGTTGACCACAGGAGAAAGAAACCACAGAAAGTGAAACCACAGATAAGGGGAGGGGGCTGCTGTAATTCACAAAACGTACCTTACATTTGTTGTCTGACTTACCTTCCTTGAATATACAACTAGTACCACATCGCCCCGGAAGGCTGTGCTCCCGTGGCAGGGATCACATACATTCAGAGACTTCTGTCCTCGCTGCAGTAGGGGTCGGTAATATTCGATATATATTTTCTATGTTGGTGAGATTAATACAAACACTAATTGGCCTCTTTGAAAAAATACTCTCTGTATGTGGTAGAGTAACGTGAAAAGCTTCTGAATTGCCTATGATCTATAGTCTTATGATTCTGAAATAATAAACAGCTTATGATTGATGAAGCCACAGGACCTAAAGAATTTCCACAGAGTGCAGAAGAGAATAAAACTGTGGCAAGAAAGCATAACAATGATGAATCTGTCAAGGCATTTTTCCCTTTTGTGGTAGACAGGGTACAACCATCACTCTTATAAATGGGAATTTCATCATCATTTTGGTCACTGTGGTAATATCATCTCAATCTTGCCAACCAAACATACATACACCCACAAATTCCAACCTCAGTCCTCTAGGACAAAGTGACTAAAAATCCCAAATTGAAGATTTGTTTGTTAACTCAGACACATACTTTAACTGGGTATTCTATTTTTGTGTGTGAGTATCTTTTGCCCTGTCTCTTGTATCTATAGATATTTGAATCAGAATATTCGTGAGCTATTCCATACAAATAAATCATAAATCTAGCTTTAAATGCCCAAGAGATTTATTTCAACTGCTGGTGTTGACATTGGAATGTGACTGTAACCCATAACAGTGACTTTTTTACTTTCCAGACTCCTACCAACTTATTCTCATCCTGTCTCCCACACCCTAGCCGAGTGTGCCTAATATGAAGGAATTGTCAGACTTCAGCCTAAAGAAGCATAATTAAAAATTGTGCCAACCTTCCTTGGTATGGCTACTTGTCAGGAATTGTGACCTGCTTTATATAAAACCACCTGACTTGGAAATAGGTACTTTGTAAGTAAGATAAACAGAACCAAAGATCATAGCCTTGACTTTTTTCCTGGAGCACCTTCTTCCAGTTGGTCATTTGCTCTGCTGCTTCTCTAGGGTAGTGTTGGCAGAATGAAAGTCAGATTATGGCAGGGGTGTCAAACTCATTTTCCCCAGGGGCCACATCAGCCTTGCGGTCGCCTTCAAAGGGCCAAATGCAATTTTAGGACTGAAAAATGTAACTATTCCTTAACTGTTAAGTTGTTGAAATCACATTCGGCCCTTTGAAGGCAACTGTGAGGCTGATGTGGCGCCCAGTGAAAATGAGTTTGATACCCCTGGGTCAGAGGCTGTGAGATATTTTCCTGCTAGAGAGCATAAACCCAGATTTACCCTTCTTCTAACATTGGACTTTTACCTTTTTTCGTGTCTGTTCCCCAGGAATATAAAAGATCCTAAAATTCAGTGTATCTTAGGTCCAAATCCTAGCACATAAAAAGTACTGAAAACATTCTGTTAGATTAGTACATTAATAAGAAAACTAGGGCTCACTTTAGGTAATATTTCCTATTAAATTCATTTAACAAATATTGGTTTATTATATGATTTTTAGTAGAGAGCCATTAAAAACAAAAATTGTTCCCTTAATAGGGTTTAATACTAATTGAATGACTGTGTGAGAGACAAAAACTAAAACAAATAAGCACAATTTGTTAACTATGTTAAGCATGATGGTGGTAGCAGATAATTGCTAAGGAGAAAACAAGGGAAGAAGTATAAGGATCCGAAGAGGGTTTCACAGTGTAGATAGAGTGGCCTGAAAATGCCTTCACTACAAGGGTGACTGGACTCAGGACTTGAAGGAGGTGAAGGAATGGAACATAGGGATTTTGCAAAAGGGGTTCAGTCAGAAGAAAACAGCCAATGCCAAGTCCTAGGGGTGGGAATGGTTTCGAAGTGTTGGTAGAAAAGCCAGAGGCCAGTGTGGCTGATAGAGAGCAGGCAAGGTGGAGAATGGGGGTGGATGAGACCAGGCCAAAGGAAGGCTTTGTAGGGCCGTCTGGACCCTTGCAGTTTGCTCTTTTGGCTTTTTCTCATAGTAAGACTAGAGGACTTTGAAGGGTTTTGATAAAAAAAAATGACATGCCACAGATCTCTGTTTCACAGAATCATTTCAGTGGATGAGGTGAGAATGAATTGATGTGGAGCAAGACAGAAGTTGGGAGTCACTTGTGGGAGGGGGAGCTCTTGCATTCACCCAGTGAAAGATGAGGGTCCAGGATGCTCGCATTGGAACTGGGGGGAAGTGGTTACATTTAGGTTATGTTTTAAAGAGAGAGACAGTAGGATTTTCTTATGGATCAAATGGTGGGTAAAAGTGAGAGAAAGGCATGGAGAATTTAAGTTTTTGGCTTGAGTCAATAGGAAAACATCGTGATTCAATGAACTGAAATGGGGAGAAGCGTAGTGTAAGTGGTTTGGGGGATGATCAAGAGCTGGGATTTCAATACGTAAGGACGAAGTCGATGTATCTATAGAAAGTTCAGTAGGCGGCAGGGTATATTAGCCTAGTGCTTCTGAATGATTGCCATTGTCTCCTGCCTGGTCTCCTGGCTACCTACCTCTCCTCACTATGATTTTTACATCATACTGCCATTAACTTTAAGAGGTGCAGGACTAATCACGTGGCTCATACCCAAAAGTCCCTTGATCAGTTATGACTGACTGTACAATGAAGGCTAAATGCCTTAACGTGGCACTACGATTTGGCCACAATTGCATTCATTTGACACTTATTTACCCAAATTCAGACTCAAGAACTCTAAACTATAGGCTATTAGTCTCCAAAAGCATATGAACAAACCCGGTGTTTCCCCAAACCCCCATGTCAAATTAGATTCTCAACAGTTTGCTTGTACGGGTCTTCTCAATTCTGCAACCACGTGTCGCAAATTCAAATACTACCTTTAATCATCATATCAGATAGCGTGATCTTTCCATATTTGTCTTCAGAGATTAGATAACTTGAGAGTTTAACACATGTTATCATTGGTACCTGCCAAACTGTCATTATTAAGATATACAAAAATGAGTTGGCTTCAGTTCTCAGCATCATACAGCACCTTGTAGAATGTTTTGCCTTGTAGACACTCAGTTTGTAGACAGAACACGCTCCATGGAAAGTGTAAACATCTTCAAATAAAAGTAAGGTTCATTATTTCAGACTCCAGAGGGGTAGTTTTATGTTTCTCCCCCAAATTAAATATATTTCTTTAGCCTTTTATTTTAAAATTATTTTAGATCTACAGAAAACTTGCAGAAATGATGGCGAGTATACCTGGCACCTATCCAGGTATACTTTCTTTCATTTTAACATTTTATGCAACCATAAAATAATTCTTAAAACCAGAAAATTACAACTTCTACAATGTAACTAAATGCATTAGAGGTCTCATTCAAATTTCACCAGATTTCCCACTAAAGTTCCTTTCTGATCTAGGATCCCAATGATCCCATGTTGCATAAGTTGTCACGTCTCAGTGTCCTCCAGGATGTGACAATTCCACAGTGTTTGTCTTTCCTGAGCTTTACCTTTCTAAAAGGTCTGGGCAGTGCCTTTGTAGCATATCCCTTAATTTGGATTTGTCTGATATATTCTCATAACTACACTTAAGCTATATACTGTGGGGAAATTATCACAGACATGATCTTGTGTCCCTAGTGCTTCATACAAGAGTTCAGTCTATCGTTCAGTAATTTCTTTTTTACCTCAATAAAAGTTACCTTTTAAAGGATAAGCTTGGACAAGATGAGTACATAAATTATCTTAAAGCACAGGTGGGAAACACAAGGCCCACAGGCTGAATCTGGCCCTCCACCTTGTTTTATCCAGCCTGGCACCTTGTTTCTACCCAGTGGAAGCAGCAAGCTCCTTGCCCCTAGTTAAGGAGTAGGTACATGTATACAGTCCTAAAGTTACACTCAGCCCTTTGAAGGCAACCACAAGGCTGATGTGGCTCCCGGTGAAAATGAGTTTGACACTCCTGTCTTAAAGTATTTAAAGATTTTATATGGTAAAAAACAAAATTTGCAAATTAAATACTGTTCAGATTCTGTCAGATGAAAATAATATGTATAATATTATGTATATAGAATAGATGTTATACAAGTGTTTTGAAAAAACTATTAAGATTGGTATTTCTTAACACAAAACTAAAAAATACTGTAAAAACTACTAGAACTACTCTTGTAATCTCCTTTCACTATACATTTTATTATGTGGAATACTAGCATATCCCCTAATGGTTTTGTTAATTTATTAGCTATTGACTGTCTCTGGTCTTTGAGGATGTGTATTTCATACTGACAATATGTTTCAAAGAAAGAAATTGGTCCTCTTTAGACAATAGAGATGTAACATTTTCAAAATAAAGAAGAATTTGCTGCTTTAGGACACTGGAAAATTTACAAAAAGACCCCTAGGGTAATGGAATACATAAATGAACAATGATTAATTATACCAAAGATTTTCCTGAATATTACATTTTTCCCATAGAAAACACAATGACCAAATTTTGCTCATTAACAAAGCATGATGTAAAAATCTTTGTCTCCTTACATTTTTCCCTTCAAAATTCTATTCTGAACATATAAAATATATGCCAAAAGTGGAGGTGGGTTCAATGGTATATAATAATAGAGCTATACTTTAATGGTAACAATAAAAGTAACTGTCAAAATATTTCTTAAATTGCCATCAGTAATCATACTATTTTATTTTTCCCAATAATTCATATAAAGAAATGTAGCATTGATCAATTGATTCTAACCCTAGGACTCATGCTTGCAAGTTTTATAGATATTGCTTTAGAAACAGCCTTTGATTATATCTGTTGGAAAATGTTTTTGGAGCTTAGGCTATGGGGACAGTCACAATACTGCAAGACAACAAGCATGGAGACTTTTCAGTCCCATATGTCATAATTTATTTTCTTATCTGTAAAATTAGAGTGATAATTTACATATGTCAAAAACTTATTGCGGCCCTGGCTGGTGTCGCTCAGTGGATTCAACGCAGTCCTGCAAACCAAGGGGTCGCTGGTTTAATTCTCCGTCAGGGCACATGCCTGGGTTGCAGGCCAGGTCCCCAGTTGGGGGTGTGTATGAGTGGCAACCACACATTGATGTTTTCTCCCTCTCTTTCTCCCTCCCTTCCCTTCTCTCTAAAAATAAATAAATAAAATATTTTTTAAAAACTTATTACAAAATTATACTAAATTTTTCAAAGTGCTTTATATATAGTAAATGGTCAAAAAAGGCCAACTCTTTTTACCATATCATTATTATTAACACCATAATCTAACATTCGCACACAGAAACCACACTAGAATTTCCCTAAGTCAGTGTTTGACAGTTTATCTCGCTCACACTTTCTGCAAAGTAGCACCTCTTTCATTCCTGAAGAAAGCACTCATCATTACATAAATGCATATTATTTTTATATATTTTACTGTATTACTCATGGAAATGAGAATATTTTAAATGTAGCATACAGTCTTGCCTGGTGTGGCTCAGTGGATTGAGTGCCAGCCTGCAAACCTAAGACTCGCCAGTTCGATTCCCAGTCAGGGCACATGCCTGGGTTGCGGGCCAGGACCCCAGTAGAGGGTGCATGAGAGGCAACCACACATTGATGTTTCTCTCCCTTTCTTTCTCCCTCCTTTCCTTCATTCTAAAAATAATAAAATCCTTTAAAAAATTCAAAATGTAGTATACAATTATTAATCATTGCTTCATTCTGGTGTCTTCTATGTTATAAATGCTCAATAATAATTTGAATTGTACACTTGAAACCAAGATAATTAACCAATGTCAACCCAATAAATTTAATAATCAAAAAGTTAAAAAATATCCTCACCATTATTTATTAAGTTTCCAGCTTAATGATATCCCTTTACATATATCAATTTAAAGTTCATGTTACAATACTACACCGAATTCCAGAATGAATTTTGGTGGTAAAGGGGATTATATTGTATTTTCAAGCTGTGCCTAAGCATGCATTTTAAAATCCATTTTCTCTTTCCACCATTGTTGCTTTCTGTATGCCATGAACATGTTATGCCCCAGATAGTGGTTATTCCTTGTCCCTGGATCTGAGAATGAAGATGGCACACAGACCATAGGCGCGGCTGCCAACACAGCATGTAACATGAGACAGAAGCAAATCAATGCTGTTAAAAGGCACTGAGATTTGAGGGTTACATATCACCACAGTAAAACTAAGCAAACCTGTACTGACACAAGTGGCTTAGAAAAATCTCTTCAGTTACTATAAGAATAAAAATAGACAATCAAGGTCAATGGAGAATAAAGAGGAAATCCTATTTTGATAAAGCCAGGAAAAAGCAGTATGCAGACCTGCATATTATTGCATTCCATTAAAATTGGCAATACTATTTTTCTCTTTAGCATGTCTGTCCTAATTTTTGCCATTTTCTATCAATTTTCTCATTAGTAACTCTCCAGACTATTCCTCTTGCCTTTCCACCTGTCATTCTTCCCTCCTGGCTATTATCATGCTCCATAAACTTTCCTCGGAGGGCAAGAAGAGATTTGAAAAAAGGACTTCCCCTGTGCCACCAGGTTTTCTGGACGCCTCTGCCTTCCTCTCCCTCCTACTGAAAATGGATCTGGGGAAATGGATGACACAGAAATCCACTGCTGTTGCCTGCTCTTCCGGAGCTCGCTGCAAGAGGTGGGCAACCAGGATCTCTTGGAAAATACACAGGGCCTTTCCCAGAGTTCCTTCACAGGGTCTTAAGACCGGAGCCAGGGCCAGGCTGGGAAATTTTTCTGCTCAAATTTGCAGCCTCTTGAAAAGGCTCCTACATAAAGTTGCTGGAAAAACTCCTACTGTTATTTTTTCAATATAGCCTTAATAATCGAAACACCAAAATATGTTATGGTATTAAAAGTACTAAGATGAAGGGATGCTAATTTCTATGTCTTAATTCTTCCAGTCTTTTTAATGCCCTTTAAATGTTAATCTAGTATCCCTCAGTGACTGCAGGAAATTGATACAGTTTTACCTACCTGTCAACTGCCAATTTTCCTATAAGTATCTGTAGGTGATGTTAAAACGCAATTTAACGACTGGAGAGTTATTTGTGGACTAGCAAGATTTAACCACTGACTCTTTTTTTTTTCTAGTAAAATCCAGAGTGTCATTCTGACACTGTGCATTGAAAGTTGACAAGCTCTCTTCATTTAAAATCAAAGATTATTTTTAAAAGAGCTGAATCAGCTTTGGGTCTCACGATGAGCATGTTTTAATGCATTCTGGTTTGCTCAGGGAAACCCTGATAGCTTATGAATGTGGCTTTTTGTGTGTGCCTGACAATGTCAAGCACTAAGGTAAGGAAGCACACGAAGGAAATGTTCAAGGAAGAGTCAGATGGCCAAATTAAAACTGCTTCAGTGGTTTTTATTTAAAAAGCTAAAAGCTAAAAAAAGTAACACTTCAAAGTTTCTTTTAGGAGTTCTTATTGAAAGTCAACAAAACCATTAGGGTAATCTATTCCATATACCATGTTTGTAGATTGTGGCACACTTAATTTCAAAGGTCAAAGTGACTCATAAAAGGTTACAAATTACATCAACATTATGACCATGCTTTTTAAACTTGAGCTTGGGCAAATCGACAACAGTTTGCTAATCAGACATGTAACATTTCAGAAGCTATGGACAAGGGATTATTTTTCAAACCACTTAAATTTTGAGTGACGTTAATTAACAAAAAGAGTAAATAGTTATTAAACACAATAGGCATTTAAAGTTAAATGTACAGAAAGTACTAAGGGAAAAGTCAAGCAGAGGAAGAATAAAGTACAGGCATCTTGTACCTATTCAGGAGAATTCAAGTCAAGACAGTATAAAATCTGAGGAAATTTTTTACAACAATTTCAACTTGAATGAATTATCAGAGGCCTTGTCAAGTGTGTATCAAAGGGGGAGAATCAATGGAGTGCTTTTGTAATTTTTACCTAAATGGTAGTGTATGTAGTTTCCAATATTTCAGTTTCTTTTTTTTATCAGTTTTTATGGTTGTTTATTGCAGTTGTCCCAATTTCCCCCCTTTGCCTCCTCTGCCCATCACACCCCCCCATTCCCACAGTCAATTTCCACACTGTTGTCTATGTCTGTGGGTCATTCATAATTGCTCTTCAATAGTCCCTTCCCCTTCTTTCCACCATTATCTCCCGACCCCCAGACATTACACTAAGCATTTTCCACACGTTATCCTTACTGAATAATCCAAACAACTCCATACGGTCATTACTGATAACAATCCCATGTGGCAGACAAAGAAACTACATTTGGTAACTTGCTCCAGATCACAAAGTGAGTACCCTAATCAGGATTCCAGTTTATATGTCTGAATGAAGAGTCCAGGCACTTTAACTACCAAGCTATATGATTATGCAGTAACAGTACTTAGGTCATTCAAAGATGCATACAAATGTAAGTTTATTTTTATTAGGATATTACACGGTAAAGAGAATGTTCTTCAAATGCACTCCTCGGTTTGCGGCTATGGGAAATTTGTAATTTAGAAAGGGGCATGCTATTTTCACAAAGCTGACCAAATGCTTAGAGGGAAAGGGAGTTTGGTTTTGATGTCTGGAGTCTAGGGTTCTAGGCCAACTATCTTGTGAATTAGATGACCAACCCTGTGAAAGTCTTTGCATAATTCATCTAAAACTTTATGAAAGTGTTCAGAATTAACATAGATTGACATGCTTGTATGCCTTCTAGTGTTAGATTAAGAGAAAGCCAGTGATAAACTGACATAAACACAAAGCGAAAACAAAGTTACAGTAGTCATGTCAAAATAAATCCAACCTGTATAAAAGTTCTAACTGATTTACAGAAAATAAAAAGTACAGAGAAACATGTTACACTACAGTTCAGGGATACAATCAGTAAGAATCAGATTATGGGAAACTTTACAGGGCAAGTTCCAGTAATTCTTCAACAAATAAATTGCAAGGGGGCAAACGACAGAAAGGGAGTCTGTAGATTAAAAGAGACTTAAAAAGACTTATTTGATCCTAACTTCAATTTGAACATTGATTAGATATTTGAAGATAGAAAGAAATGACTATCATTTTAGGTATAACAATTATTTTATGTTTATGTTAGAAAGAGAAGAATCCATACACACACATACATATATACATATATATTCATATCAGTATGTAAAATAATATTTGTGATTTGCTACAAAATATTTTAACACTGGGAAAAGTGAATAGGGGAGACGATGGGACAGGATTGGCCATGGATCGATCAGTGATTGTTAGAATGTGTGACAGTTATGTGGTTGTTTGTTATATAACTCTTCATATATTTTTTGTATGTTTGAAATTCTCCATAACAATAAATGATAGGAAGTGGACCCAGAGAATTAGAAAACCATTGTCAAAGGAGCCTAAGAGAGGAGCCTCGTTTAGGGAAATGCAGTTAGATTATGTCTCACTGACATCTGAATATCACTTTTCAGTTCTGATGGAAAGAAACCTTGGCTTGGGGCTCATGCTAAGCACCAAAGAGGCAAACGCCGGAATGGAACTTGACTGGGAGAGTGCAGTGAACTGGTGAGACGAGCACGGCTATCCACCTAACTGTTGAGGGAAGGGAGAAAACGGAACTCTGGGGGGGCCTAAGGCAGGTAAACAAAGAAGCAGGGCAATAGTCTTATATAACCATGAGCATATACATAAGTAATTACAGGAACAGAATGTTGTGAACACACATTTCCCATTTCTTCAATTGCACAATAATGCGTGGCCCACCTATTAGAATGGATAATATCCCGACTGACAACACCAGGTGCTGGTGAAGAGGCGGAGCCATGGGAACTCCCCATTCAGTGCTGGTGGGAATGCAAATTGGCACAGCTGTCTTGGAAGGTAGTCTGACATTGTCTTCCATATTCTCACCATAACCTTACCTTATCATAATCTTACCGTAATCTTACCATGCTTCTAAGTGTTTACTGAAATGACTTGAAAAATCATATCCACACAAAAACCTGCACACACGTTGATAGCACTTTATTTTTAATTGCCAAAACTTGGAAACAACCAAGAAGCCCTTCAAAAGACAAATGGATAATAAACTCTGCTATATCCAGACAACAGAATATTATTTAGTAATAAAAAGAAATGAGCTATTGAGCCACGAAAAGATACGGAGGAAATTTAAATGAAGAAAGTGAAAGAGCCAGTCGGAAAAGGCTACATATATGACTCTAATTGTGCAACGTTCTGGAAAAGGCAAAACTATAGAGACAATAAACATGATGAATGGTTGCCAAAGGACGAGGCAGCAGAGGCATTGGGAGATGAACAGGTGGAGCATAGGGGATTTTAAGGGCAGTGAAACTGTTCTGTGTGATACTATAACGGCAGGTTCAAGACACTATGCCTTGGTCAAAACCCATAGATCTGCACAACACAAAGAGTGAACCCTAATATAAACTGTGGACTTCTGTGAATAATAATGGCTCGGCGCTGGTTCATAAACTCTGATAAATGTACCACTAATGCAAATTGTCAGTAGGAGAAACCATGGCGTGGAGAGAGAAGGAGAGGGGGCAGACAGAAACACTGTGCACGGACAGACCAATTTTTCTGTACACCCCAAAATGCTCTAAAAAATAAAGTCTATTAGTGTTTTTTTTTTTTAACACAGAAACACAAGGACTCCTGAAATATGCAATCAAAATGGTTTGCTATTCAGGCTGATAACTGAAGACCTGAGGGAAGACTCGGTGATTTGTGTCTTGTCTTCCTTGTGCTCAGAGCCAGTGATCCAGAGCAGGAAAGCGTGTATTCCCCAGAGGAGGTGGCCTGGCTGTTGAAGGTGTGTCACTTTTCATCCAGCCATTCACAGCCAAATGACTTTGAGCATCAAAATCACAACTTAAAAGTCTGGAATTCTACAAACTGGAGGACTTTCCGTGTCTTGGGTGGACAGATGCTCCTGGAGATTTTTTGTAGGGAAGGAGAGTGTGAGATTGCTAATACCTCCTCTGCCACCTACCAGGAATCTGACCTAGCAGAAAATGCAAGCTCATTATTGCACCAGAAAAGCTACTCTCAGAACTGAGGGTTATTTATTATGAGGAGAGACAGAAGTACTGAGGGCTGTTTTGCCAGATATTCGTCCAGAGAATGCCCCAGGACAAGCAATTAGAATATCTATCTTAGTTTATCCATGCAACTAAAGGAAGAACTAATTAATTTATGCACATTCTAGTTAATCCTAAAAAGTCACATCACAAAATGCATTCAGCCAAGGAATTATAATTAATAACGATGATGATAATAATAGATTACCACTCATAAGCCTTATCTGAAATCTTCGGGTCTAAGATATGTTTTGAAAAGCAGATGTTTTTGGATTTTGGAAGGTTATATACACTGTCTATCCTAAATATTTTGAAAAGTGCCTATCTGGCTCTGGGGGAGCACCCTAGAATTAAGCACAGTAATATTTTTGCACATAAATGTATACATATTGAGACTTTGAGGGATAAATAAGTGTACTCCCCCCTCCAATTACCTTTGGAAGAACTTTGGCATCAAACTTACAGAAGTGTCATTTTGAGAGCTTTGTGATTTTGAAGACGACAGATACTAGGAGTGCTGTTTCTTGTGCACTCTTCTCCCAAATAAGCAATAAACCCCAGGTAGTTTAGTAAAGCGCTATCACAGTGATG
Organism: Carollia perspicillata; assembly: GCA_004027735.1. NCBI lineage: Eukaryota > Metazoa > Chordata > Mammalia > Chiroptera > Phyllostomidae > Carollia > Carollia perspicillata. The sequence goes on from PVKM010000001.1 coordinate 97,115, forward strand.
GGGAGTCAAGAACAACAGGCCTATGGGACAACTAATGCTCTCCGAGCCTCTGTGTTCGTTAAATAATGTATCTTTTTTTGTTTGAACATTCAGAGCAGTGGTTTTCAAACTTGAGTATGGACAAGCATAGTCTAGGAGTAGGACAGGGTACTGGCTTTTGGTTTTTTACCAAGTTCCCCGAGGAACGGGTGCCCACCAAACTTGAGAGCTGCTGACCCAGAGGAATGCAGAGACTGCATAGCCTCAGGGCTATGCCACTGCAACTTATCATTAGAGGCATCCAATTCATGTTGTTGAGCCAGATGAGTGCCCAAAGTCCTAATACTCTACAACCGAGGGGTTAAAATAACCAACAGTTAGGTTTGCCTGTCCTCCTTAAAAACCTGAGATGCTTTTATGAGAGCATGAATCAGAAATCTCCTTCAGATATTTTAGAGGGGTGAACATCAGAGGTATTACATTAGCAAGGTAAAGAAAGATAGATACGACCATATCTCCAAAATATCAGTCAACATCCCTTGATTAGTCTGCCCAGAATGGTCAAATTATACACATTGCCAGCATACACAGGCCCATAAAATACACAGTGTGCACAAGTTGATGTCCTTTGTGAATTCATATTCATTCAATAAAATGGAAAACCATATATTTTTTTCTGTTGGTATGAAAAATGACACGAGCCTAGTGCTGAGATTTGCTGCACTGACTTGGTGCTGGGCAACTCTATGTAATATGAAATGCAGCAACACATCACACAGCAGCTGAATATGCATGTAGAACACTGCTTTCCTCTCAGGAGTGGCTGCCGTGACCAACAGCCAAATACCGATCTTCATTATCACTGACTCCAATGCAAAGATACACCTTACTACTCAGCCACAATCCCCAATTACCACCAAGATGTAGTAGAGTTGACTTAAAATATCCACGTTATTAATGCTTTGACATTTTCAGAAAATGTATTTTAATACAGTGGAAGCCAAGGAAGTAATTTTTTAAAACTCTAAGTAAGCAAAGGAGGTAAAGGGGAGCAAAGTGAGAGAGGAGAAAGAAAATTAATCTCCACTGAGCATCTGTGAGGATTTACTCTTCTAGATGCTGTGCATGTAATAGGCCTCTTCCTCCTCTCAAGTGAACAGCACAAGTCCAGCTGACTTGGGCCACTTATGATGAACAATGACAAATGTAGTGGGAAATTCTATATCTTAGTTCAAGAGAATGAATGATAATGGTGGAATATTCACTGAACAGCGCTACTGAGGGCAAAATAAAAAGGAGGGCGGTATACAAATATATGACCAATAAACAATAAAATGACCTTGAGTTATGATGTTGAAGAATGCTTTGCTGGGTGAACAGCGACCTCCTTGATAAGCCAAATAATAAATTTATAATATTTTGGCTATTTTCTTAGTCAACTGCTGAGAAGTGACAATGTTGTGACTACGTGACTTATTAACAGTCCTTTCTGACTTGATCAATGTAGACAAGTTGGATAAAGGAAAAATATATTTAAGAATAAAAATCCAACTACAGGTTGACCTTCAAAATGAAATCATAAATGATGTCTAGAAAGTTTTAAGTACCAATAAAAAATGAGTCAATACTTTCCCTTAGTGGTATATCAAGATTTATGTACAAAATTAAAGGAATGCACCACTGTATTTTGAGTACATTCAGGCAATGCAAAACATTGTGGTCAACAATAGACCACATGTAAGACAGTGGTCCCATTAGATTATAATGGAGCTAAAAACTTCTTGTTATCTACTGACATCCTGGTGCCTTACTCATCTGCTCATCATCATGGTGGTGTTGCAAAACCTACTCACTGACAGCTGTACAAAAGCATAGCAATGCATTTATGTATAGTATGTAACATGATAATGATAACAAATAACTCTATTACTGGTACATGTATTTACTAAACTATAGTTTTTATCATTATTTTACAATGTACTCTTTGCATCTCATGTTTACCACATCTCCTGATGGCATCATTTTCTCTCGGTCTTAATGTAATCCCATGTTGTTTTTTATAGTAACATGCTGAACAGCCATGCAGCCTAGGAGCAATAGGGTACAGCCTACTGTGTAGCAGAGACTTTGTCATCTAGGTTTGTGTAAGTGTACTTTATCATGTTCCCGAAATGATGAAATCACTTAATGATGCATTTTTTAGAATGCATCGTAGTTGTTGCGTGGTGCGTGACTGTAATTAGTATTTCTAAACACACTGCTTTCTCTTTAATACTTTCAAGCATAAGAAACTATTGGAAGGGAAGTTCTCCTGTACCATCCCTAGTAACTGAAGCAAATCTTGAGGTGCTTAGTAAATTTTTCCTGAAGATTTTGTGAATTAATTCACTTTACAGCCATATCTAAATTGTGAATCAATTCACTTTTCAAATGTCATGATATTTAGTCTGCAAAGGATAGAAAAATGTTCTCTTTCAAAGGCAAACAAAGAGCATGGGGGCCCTTTAGAAAACCATATTATCTCTAAACCATGGCTGTCAAAAATACTACATTATTTCTTCATATAATGTTAATTTATATTACTTGTAAAAAGGTACAAAATAAAAGAGAAAATTAATTCCACAACCTAGAAGTAAATTTCATTATACATATCCATTTATCCGTTTAGTCATTGTCACTTAATTTTCCCTAAACATACAAATACAAAATCATGAGTATATGCATTTATGCCTGCTATTTTTTTCAAGATTTTATTTATTTATTTTTAAAGAGAGGGGAAGGGAGGGAGAAAGAGAGGGACAGACATGTCAATATGTGGTTGCCTCTCATGTGGCCCCCAATGGGGACCTGGCCTGTGACCCAGGCACGTGCCCTGACTGGGAATCAAACTGGCGACCCTTTGGTTCACAGACCAGCACTCAGTCCACTGAGTCACACCAGCTAGGGCAAGAAACATAATGGATTAGTAAATACATTATTCATATCTAAAACATTGATATAAAAAGTTTCTATAGAATGGTAAACTACATTTTCCCAAAGTTTTGCAAATCAATCTTAAATAGTAGAGCAGAAAAAAGTCACCACAAATTGTGGTTTTGAACTTCAATCAAATGAAGGATATGGAACAGGTTCAGGAGTGTCTTTCCAGTACTGTGTGCCAAACATAAAACTAAACGTTATTGCTCATTTTTTTGAATCAACGTTCCACCAAATAAAAATGAAGATTTAACCATTGATGCATACAATTTAGATTTTCCCCCATATATCCCTACATTCAGTATACTCATAAAGAACCTATTTCTTAACTAATACTGTTTTAGACACTGAGGAAACAAAGCTGAGTAAGACTGTTCCCACCCTTGAAGAACTCAAAGCCAAACCAGAGAGATTGAGAACTGACCAAGAAATTATAACACAGTGCAATAAGCAATCTAGTATCCCTACGTAACACAGCTGCTAAACCATCCATGAAAGGGGAATCAGCAAGGAAGGCTACCCAGAAAGGTAAGTTTACCTTTAGTCCACCATGGCCAGTTGGTTTTAACTAGGCAAGGTGACAGAGTGTATTTGTGGAGGGGGAAGGCTAAGACAAGCAAAGAGCAACAAGAAAGAAAACCCCCAATCAAGAGAGAATCTGGCATGTTTTTCATTATTCTAGTAATGCAGGGAGGTAGTGAAGGAAACTGGGAGGTTGGAAGTGGAGAGAAGAGAGGCCAGGAAGTGAGGCAGGTGCGTTATGTGCTGGGCTGTGGGTTTCAGCAGTGTGCAGAGAGTGTGAGGCAAAGTGTTCTCAGGGCATCTCACCTATGGGCACGTGGTGTTTGTTTGCCCGCCTTGGTGATGGCATTTTTTATCACCCCATTCAAGATGTTGTTCAAGGTCTCCAATGTATATTTCCTATAATAGTTATTTTTCATTGGCAAGTATAATTAGCTATGGGGAGATGGTTTAAGAGCCGATGTTGTGGAGTGAGTGCTCGTGGCCCTCGAAATGCATGTGTTGAAGACCGAATCCTTAAGGTGATGGTACATGGGGATGAGCTCTTTGGGAGGTAATTACACATACATGAGGCCATGAGGGTGGAAGTCCCATGATGGGATTGGTGGCAAAGAAGCGGGTGGAGAGATTATTCTCTCTCTCTTCTCCATGAGAAGACACAGCAGGAAGGCCACCTTCAAGCTAGGAAAGGGCTCTCACCCAACACCAAAATCTATTGGACTCTTGATTTTGGACTTTGTACCCTTCAGAACCGTGAGAAGTAAAGTTTGTCATTTAAGCCTCACAGTCTGTGGCATTTTGTTACAGCAGCCTGAACTGACTGAAGCTCCATACAAGTAAGCTCCTTGTGAAAAATCAATGATTCTTGATCGAAACAATCTTTGTAGGGCTTGACTTACAAGTTCCAGTTTTGGCATGTTAAAAAGTTGGAGAGCGTGTAGGATCTTCAAGTGGACATGCACTGTAGCAGTTGATAGATGGGACTGAAACTCAAAAGAGAGATCAGGGCTGGTCATTTGGGAGTCCAGAGAGATTAGTGTACAGTCAGGCAAAGAGCATTAATATTGTACTTTTGGGCATATTAGCATTAAAAACAGAGACAACTGGACAGAGAAGAGAACTGAGACATTTTCCAGAGCAATGATTCTCATAGTGTGGTCATTGGACTAACAGTGTTGGCCTCACCTGAGTACTAGTTAAGGTCCGATCTCTTATCTTCTGAATCAGAAATTTGCGGGGAGGGGCTAAGCTTTGCATGTGTTAACAAGCCATCTAAGTCATTTGGATGCTTGTAGAGTTTAAGGACTACTGAACTGGACAATGCGTGTAGAAGAATTTTGCCCATATCTATTAGAACACTTAGATGATGTTGATAACGATGAAGAAGGAAGAGGAAGAGGAGTAAAACAACCACCAATACCACTATCACCACTGCTCTAGAGTAATAAGGCTAACATTCAAGTTATTTTAAAAACACTGCTTACGAAGAATACCATCTACTTATAAAATGAGTCTTTTGGACTGTTCATGTATTATACTGTATAGTTCAACAAGTATTTGAATTACATATCAGAGATTAAGTTGATTTTGAGGAACCACAGATAGTAATTACATATTGCCATGCTTGACCACAGGTACAGTTTAACTATTGTTCTTCATCCTTTAAAGGACCGTTATGCAGAATTGCTACTTGCCAGATACTTGTAATTTGCTTATTTTGTGTGAAAAATGAATTATTCAAAGATTCACAGCATAGCTGAGGTACCATAAAAATATAAATTTGCCACACAATAGATACAAGTAATGACTTACTAATTATATTTTCAAAATGCCTCTAATGTAAATCCATGGGTGATTTATGTAGTAAGAGAAGCAGCAAGTGCAGGAGATAATTTATTCAGTGAATGACCCTGTGAAAGGTGGTGAAGGTAAAAGTTTAATTTTATGTCACTTTTTAATTTCTAAATTGTTAATTTAGGCTCTGTTCATAGGTGAGCATTCAATTTGTTACATGCATTCATTAGAAAATAAGTAACCACATTAAAGGGCCTTTTAAGAACCATCAACCCTGTTTCACTATCTTCTTATCTTTATTTTGCTTTGAATTCTTGAAAACCTATGAAATTTCACATTTTCTGCATAGTTTAATATGTGAAAGTGTAACTCCCAAGATGCCTTATGAAATTCTAATTATATTTAATGCTGTGCATTATTGAGAATAAAATTTTTAAGTGGGAAAAATTAATCACAGATTTTGTGAAATTGTTTTTAAATCATGAAGCTCAAGAATGGTTATAATCAAACTTTTAATCACCTCTAAAAAGTATCTCTCTGCAAAAACATATTTTCTACTAAAATGGGCACTCAGCACACAAAGCCATATGTGAAAAAAATTCAATCTGAAACCATTCCGTTTGCTTTTGACCGCCTGTGTCCATGTTATTAGACTGTTAAATTAGCTGTCCCTAGAAGCGGCGATTATAACAGCAAACTGAGCATTTAATACATGCTAGGCACTCTGTTAAGTGAGTTAACTATAGCATGCCTTTAATTCTTTCACCAACACCAAGGCATACATGGAATTCTCCACATTGTACAGATGGCATAGTTCAGTCATAAAAGTTTACGTTGTGACTCTCCAAATCTAAACCCTTAGCCACTTTTCTCTACCCACCTCACTTAAATCATTTCTGTCCCCATCTTTTTTTTTTTTTTGAGTACCAAGAGTTTATTTAAAACTACCTGTTTGCTTGCTCCAGTGCCCTTCTCCCCTCTCCATTCCTTAGCAAGTGATACGCAACAAAGCGACAGCAGTAAGGAGCAATCCCAAGTCTCTGAACTCTTGGTGTTCCGGTCCTGGGAATAAAATGACCATGTGTTCCATAGCCCAAACCCAATTCCAAATGGCAAATGGTGAATGAGGGACTAGAGAAAGGGGCTCTTTCCTGAATCTATTCACATATATTTCTCGTACACCTTCATTCTAAGACGTTACTAAATTCTTTCAAAATGCAGCATGCTTCACACAATATTTGGCATAAACACTACCTTTATCATCTGCAGTTTCCAGGGGAATGTGAGATATGGTGATGTTGAACACAACAAGTAATCCATTTTAAGACATACATTACGATGCCCATGACTCTTTCTGGGGCAAGAAAAGGCTTTTAAAAGTAAAAATTTAAAGTACTTACTTAGAACAGCTTTGGTTCTTTCTCTGTATGATGCTTTTTAAAAATAAAACCCACAAAGCCTGAAGTTTTATGAATTAATTTCAGATTTGGTAGGGGGTGGATCTAAGTATCAATGTTACAACAGTGGTCTGACTCATCTAACCTGTAATTCTTAAAAACAGCGCAAAGGGCTACTTTATAAAAATATGCTACTCCAATCCAAACTACTTTAAAAATCAGGCTAGTTTAAGAAGGCAAAGGCAGGCTACAGGAATTCAAGTCAGAAAAGCTAAAAGGTATGAAGAATAAACTGTGGTCATTTTTAGGGGAGCATTAGAATTATGTCCTCTTTCTCTGTCTTCCCTAGAGTTTCTATATATAATACTAGACACTGATTTACATTTTCCTTACACAAAATGCTGAGCATTGGGTTAGGTCTGGGAGACACATTAGTGTGCAGTACACTGCTCCTGCCCCAATGTAACATTTGTGAGCAATAAATTCTTTATGCCCAATTATCACTCGGTACAAAAGCCATTACTATAAATACATGCCTATTAAATTTGTCCTGTTTTACTGTTCCTTTCTTATTACTTTATAGGTTCTGTGTTTTTTATAAAAATGATCTGTTTTTCACACACATAAAAAGGGGACATGTGGCTTGTCAATTACAATGATATTCCAATTTCAATGATTCTGTTTGTACGATGAAGAATTTGAAGGGCCATTTTGTGGGCCAACCTACAAAACCCTCCTCAGCACCTGCTGTCCTTTTACCAAGCTTTTGCAGGAAGGCTCCTTTTTGGAACTAAATTGTGTGGGCCGAAAACTGAACCTGTTTTGTGGCCATAGAGTGATTCCAGTAAGTTAGCTGTCACATATTCAAAAAAAAAAGTTGATCATTGAATTCCTCGCTAAACTTTTACTGTGTAATTTACTTTTCCACACAGCATTCTAATACAGAAAATTATTTCCTATGCCCTGCAAGGGAAATATTTTTTTTATTTACGACATGGAATTTTCTGAGTAGAAAAGCTGGAGAACACAATCTAACACATAGAACTCATTTACAGTTGCATTTTAAATGATTTTAAAATATATTAGTGATATCACCTTATCACTTAATAAAACACATTTTCTCTGTCTTGTTGGATATGGTTGGTCTTCATTTGCATAAGTAAACATAATGCTATAAAGACACAGCCAATAGAAATGTGGTACCCATGATTGTAAAATCCATCCAAACACATAGCCCACATTACCGGAGTGTGTCATGATGGCATTTATTAGAGAGAAGTCCTTATCCTGTTTCACAGTTGCAATTTTTCATGTGTATCATTTGAATATTTTATTATCAAATTCCTTTACAGGGTTTCCCTCTAAACTAGTTAAAATTTCAAGGATCTTTCTTTTTATTTTTATGTTCCCTGAACATGAATCCACTCTAAAAATGGGCCATTCTGTAATTGACATTATACATTTGCATTCATAAACCTAAAATGTGAGACTGTACATACACTTCCAATACTGCCTATTCTTCTATTTTACACTGCCCCTTCAAATTTTCTAGTACTTAGCTCAAGGGCAAAGCTATGCAGTAAGAAAGCTCTTTCTGAGCATGTCCTTCAGCATAATGTCAGAGCTAGGACCTATTTGTCTAAGAAATGTTTCGAGCATCAAGTTAGAGCAACATCAAACAGCAGGAGGCTCCGCAATGCCTAGTCTCCTGCACTGATTCTGCATCACGTTCCCCTTAGTCCTGACACCTTTTAATCTTTTCACTATTATTAATGGCTACTTTCTTCTCTGACGTTGCTAATTTTAAAGGAACAGGTAGCACCAGCTACAAAATGGTGTTTTAGGAATTGTAGATAATAGGAGTATACAATGGTTCCCTTTTAGGCTCACAATGGAGTACGGAAAAGCACGTGATTTACAGCCAAGGAAGAGACAGCTTTAAAGAAAACATGTTTTAACCTAAGTAAACCAATTTTGGAGAGTATTTATTGCAGAATATTCATGGCAATTAATTATTACAACTAGAAGATAATATGTCATCTAATCTGTTAATACAAGTTCACATAATAAGTGATGCATAGTTCTTTTTTAATTAGAAATGGAGATTTTATTATAATGATAGAGACACATATGAAGGTGTTAATTAACTTGACTTAAAAGAGTTCAAATAATGATGGTACACTACTGAACAAGATATATTTCTAGTAGAATTTAAAGAAAAAATATTTCGCTAATACTGGATAAATACTTCCTACTTATTGAATAAGAACTTTGTAGAAAATAATTGTATAGAAACATAGAGTTACTTCAGTTAAATAATCAGTGATAACCCTTTCCCTCTCTTTTTCAATACTTATATAAGTAATTTCAGAGGCTATTTTAAAGTATTAAATATCGCCTAGCCTGGCAAATATTAGTTTTTAGACTGGAAGTAATTGAACAACACGGTTAGGCAAAACAAAACCACCCCAGAGATAGTCACATGCTAATCCTGGGAATGTGTGAATATGCAATTTTATATCCTAAAAGGGGCTTCACAGAGACATTAAGTCTAAGAATGTGAAATAGGGAAATCATCCTGGATTATCTGGGTTGTCCCAACCTTATCTTGTGACTCTTTAAGAGTGTAGAAGCACCTGACTGGTGTGGCTCAGTGGATTGAGCACCAATCTGCGAACCAAAGGGTTGCGGTGTGATTTCCAGTTGGGGCACATGCCTGGGTTGCAAGCAAAGTTCCCAGTGGGGAACGTGCAACAGGCAACCACACATTGATGTTTCTCTCCCTCTCTTTCTCCTTCCCTTCTTCTCTCTCTAAAAATAAATAAATAAAATCTTTTTAAAAAAAAAGAGTGTAGAACCTTTCCCATCTAGCATCAGAGGGACTTGTGATCACAGAAAGAATAATAATCAGGGACATGCAACTTTTCTGGATTTGAACACGGGGAAAAGGCATAACCAGCCAAGAATCATTCCTCTTATGCTATTTGGTTACCTTAAGGAATTTTTTAAGATGGAAAGAAAGAATACTTGAATTTTTGCCTTTACTTATTAGTGCAAATAATAACAAATTATATTTCTTGCCTTCTCTAAAAACATCCAATGAATTTTTAAAATTCTCATTAATGATTTATGGAATTAAATCTGTTTATGTATTGAATGTCATCAAAGATTTCAATCATTTTGATGCCTGCTTCTGCAATTGGTTATCGTGAACCCCTTCAGGCTGGCTACTTAATTTTGGACAGTAAAGCCGATGTCTTTCATTGCTTTCTTGCTTTCTGGTATGAGCAAATGTCCCATGGGTATCCTCAATATTCCCTGATCCAGACCTGAAATCAGCTATTCCTCCAAATACATCTAGTATATTTTTATTTTTTTAATATTTTATTTATTTTTTTTAGAGAGAGGGAAAGAGAAAGAGAGGGAGAGAAACATCAAACTGTGGTGGCCCCTTGTACATCTCCTGCTGGGAACTGGCCTGCAACCCAGGCATGTGCCCTGACTAGGAATCAAACCAGTGACCCTTAGGTTTGCAGGCCTGTGTTCAATCCCCTGAGCTACACCAGCCAGGGCTGGTATATTTTTAATAGTAAATGGCTTGGTGTTGTATGTAAAAAGATAATGATATACCGTAGTCACCTAGGTTTTCTAGTATGTAAAGTACTAGTTCTATAGTGTTGTGGTTTACATAGGTCCATGATCCATTTATTGTTCATTTCTGTGAAGAGTGTAATGCCTATGTGTAGATTCCAGAAAAATGTGTATTGTTTTGGCATGTGGATGTGAAGTTGTTCCAGCACCATTTATGGAAAAGACTATTTGCTCCATTGTATTGACTTTGCTCTTTTGTCAAAGATCTGTTGACTGTATTTATGTAGCTTTATTTCTGGGTTCACTATTCTGTTCTATTGAGGCATTTGTCTATTCCTTCCCTAGTAACAGAAAGTATGGCTTTGCAGTAAGTCTTGTAGTTGGGCAGTGGCAGTCATCTATCTTGGTTTTTCCCCTTTCAATACTCAGTTTATTCTTTTTTTTAACTTTCCATGTGAATTTTTGAATAAGTTTGTTGATATACACACCACAATACCTCCCTGAGTTTTTGTTGGAATTGTACTAATCTATAGATCAATTTAGACAGAAGTAACATTTTGACAATACTGAGTCTTACTATTTATGAACTGACATCTTGACATATTGAATTTTTTTCTATTTATGAACATGGATATATTTAGTTCTTTTTTGATATCTTTTATCGGTGTCTTGTATTTTTCTCACATAGATCTCATACATATTTTGTTATATTTATATCTAAGTATTTAATTTTGACTGTTCTATTTTAAATGGTAATTTTTTAATTTCAAATTTAACTTGTTAATTGATGATGTATAGCAAAGCAAATGACTTTTGTACATTAACTTTTTATCCTGTGACTTTGTTATCATTGGCTATTAGTTCCAGGAGGTTTTTTTGTTTGTTTGGTTGGTTTTGTTTTTGGCAATTCTATATTTTCTACACAGATAATTATATAATCTGTGAGCAGTTTTACTTATTCCTTCCTTATTATGTATAGCTTTATTTCCTTTCTGTTTTTATTGGATTTAGACTATGACGGTGAAAAGCACTGGTGAGAGAAGACATCTTTGCCTTGTTCTTGATCTTAGCAGAAAATCTTTGAGTTTCTCAGCATTAAATATATTAGCCCTGGCTGCTGTGGCTCAGTGGATGGAACGCCAACCTGTGAACCAAAGGGTGGCTGGTTCGATTCCCAGTCAGGGCACATGCCTATGTTGTGGTCCAGGTCAGGTCCCCAGTAGGGAGCACGTGAGAGGCAACCACACACTGATGTTCCTCTCCCTCTCTTTCTCCCTTCCCTTCTGTCTAAAATAAATAAATAAAATCTTAAAAAAAAACATTAACTATATTAGCCACAGAATTTTTTTTTTGCAGATATTCATCAGGTTGAGGAAGTACCCCTTCCATTCCTAGTTTGTTGAGAGTTTTATAATGAATGGGTGTTGGATTTTGTCACATTATTTTTCTGCATAAATAGTTAGGCATTTATATTATCATGTAATTTTTCTTCATTAGCCTGTTGAAGTGATGGATTACATTAATAGTTTTTTTGAATGTTGAAGTAGCCTTGCCTACCTGGGATAAATCCCAACTGAACATGGTGCATAACTCTTTTTATAGCATTGTTGGATTCAATTTGCTAATATTTTCTTTCCCTCTGTATTTATGAGAGATACTGGTTGGTAGTTTTATTATAGTGTCTTTGTCTCGCTTTGGTCTCAGTGTAGTGCTAACTTTGTAGAATGAGTTATGCCATGTTTCTTCCTCTTCAAGTTTTTTGGGAAAGTCTGTGAAAAATGGGTTATACTACTTCTTTAAATATTTGGTAGACATCAGGTTCAGGGCTTCTTTTTGTTGGGAAATTTTTTGATTACTGGTGCAATATCCATACAAACTATAGATCTATTCAGATTTTTTATTTCTCCTTCATGTAGTTAGGAAAGTTTTCTGTTTCTAGAAATCTGCCTATTTTATCTAGGTTACCAAACTTATTGGTGTACAAACATAGAACCCTCTTAAAACCCTCATACAGCACACTCTTAAATAGTCATGTGCCACATAATAACATTTTTCTCACTGGACCATATATGCAACAGTGTTCCCTTAAGATCGTAATGGAGCTGGCCCTGGCTGGTGTGATTCAGTGGCTGAGTGCTGGCCTGCAAATCAAGGGCTCTCCGATTCCATTCCCAGTGAAGGCACATGCCCGAGTTGCAGGCCAGGTCCTCAGTAGGGGGTGTGTCAAAGGCAACTACATAGTCATGTTTCTCCCCCTCTTCTTCTCCCTCCCTTCTCTGTTCTAAAAATAAATAAATAACATCTTTAAAAAAAGATTATACTGGAGCTGAAAAATTCTTACTGCCTAGTGACATCATAGCTGTCACATCACAGCACAACGGATTCCTCCTGTGTTTGTGGTGATGCTGGCATAAACAAACCTACTGCACTGCCAGTCAAATAAAAGGATACATATATAATTATGTACAGTACAAAATACTTAATAATGATAATAAACCATTATGTTAATGTTGTATGTATTTGCTAGACCATACCTTTTGTCATTGTTTAAGAATGTACTCTTCTTATTTACAAAAAATTTTGATGCATGCTGTGTTAACATAGTCAGCAGCCTGATATATCCCAAGTTTACCATGTCCCTTGTAAACTTTTTCTTTTGTACTTGACTTAATGTTGTGTTGTTTTGTACAGTAAAAGTCTGCATAGGTTTGCAGTGTAGGAGCGATAGACTATACCATACATACTCTGGTGTGTAGTAGGCTAGACTATCTAGGTTTGTATAAGGGCACCTTATAATGTTTGTGCAATGATGAAATCGCCCAGGGACACATTTTTCAGAATGTGTCCCTGCTCTTTAATGGACTGTGAGCCTTTTTATTTCTGTTGACCTGTAAAGTCCCCACTTTCATTTTTGATTTTAGTAATCTGATTCTTCACTCTGTATTTATTTTCAGTCTGGCTAGGTAAAGATTTGTCAATTTGGAGGATTTTTCCAAAGAACCAACTTTTGGTTTCATTGATATTCTCCACTGTTTTTCCATTCTCTATTTTGTTTATCTCGAATCTAGTCTTTATTATTTCCTTCCATACCCTAGAGCTGGGGTTACTTTATTCTTCCTTTTTCTACTCCTTAAGTTGTAAAGTGAGGTTGTCCATTTGAGATACATCTTGCTTTTAATATAAATGTTTACAGCAGTACATTTCCACATGTACCACTTTGCTGCATCCCACAAGTTTTAGTATGTTGTATTTTCATTTTTTAAGTATTTCCCAGTATCTCTTGCCATTTCTTCATTTATCCATTGATTGTTTAAAAGTGTGTTGATTCATTTCCACAATTTTATGAATTTTCTTGTGGTTCTTAATTTCTAACTTCATCTCATTTTGGTAGAGAAGACACTTTGTATTTATCTCATCAAATACCTTAAGACTGAATTTGTGACCTAATTAATATATGTTCTATCTGGGAAAATATCCCATCCACACTTAAGAAGAATGTGTAATGCAGTATTGAGTAGAGTGGTGTGTGTGTGTGTATGTGTGTTAGATTTAGGGGTTTATTGTGTTAAGTCCTCTGTTCACTTATTTTCTATCTGGTTCTTCTATCCATTTCTGTGAGTGGGGAGCCTCCAAGCATTAATGTGAACTACTAAAGTGGAACTCTAGGACAGCGTTTTGCCTTGTGAGTTTACTTTTATGACATGTCTATAATGAGGGTTTTTTTTCTATTTGTTCAGTTTTGTACTTACTGTTAGAACTGAGTGGCAATTCTAAGCTCCACATTTGCCACATGAGAAAGTGAATGTCCACCCAAATGTTGGCTTTCGCTAGTTAAGTGTGCCTGGGACATAATCTGAGAATTTAGGGGGCCTGCAATCTATACATCATCTTCACAAGATGGTTTTCACCTCTGAACACTTGTAGAATATAAATAAATATACGCATAAGGTCCACCTGTGGGTTCTTTTGTTATTTAAATGCATTAAAGATATATTTATTCAGGCTTATATAAATATATTAACTATTTCAGATCTACTTAAAATATTTACCCACATTTATGTACAAATATAACACGTTTTTAAAATAATGGTTCTGAGGACCCAGGTTTGGGTTGCTAGTTATGGAAATAATTTCATTTGTTTTGATCAACACATGTGCTCTTAATATCTAAATATAATGTGCATAGGCTCTTTCTATGTATTATAAAATAATTCATTGTGGACTAATTACAAAATATAGCTTTATGCATGCTAGAATATCATATGTGTCCATAATCAAAGCTAATAGTCCTTTTTTTTATTCTTTTGTAAACCTAGGGCAATTTATTTAACAATCTGTTGAAAATTTTATAGATTCTTGAAAATTAAACCATTTTTTAAAAAACAAGTAGAAATTCCACGTAAAATATAACCTCTTAAATAATGGTAGTACCAGCTGGGCATAATAAATTTTTGTATATAAGCATATTATTCCAAACTATATAAGTGTAACTTGTTTTTACAACTTAGCAATATATATGATATATACTCTTTGCTTACATGACTTTTTTTTATGATATAAGCATAATATTTGCATAACAGGAAGGGAAATTTGTATATTTGTTCTTATTGCAGAAAGAAGATAAGAACTACCATATTTTGCTATGTATAATGTGTACTTTTTGCCCAAATTTTTGAGGAAAAAATAAGGATGCACATTATATATATGGGCAGGACTAATTACATATCTATATAAATGTTTCTAATTATTTTATTTATGCTTACCTGTTAAAAGCGTTACTCTAGAAAGCAATAAAGATATCCATATGCAAAATAAAACCCTGAAATACAATAATCGGTTGTGTCATTAAATATAAATAAATAATTCATTGAACTAGAAAACTAAAATGAAAGATTTTTTTTCTTGAAAATTTGGGCCAAATACATGGGTGTTCATTATCCATGGGAGTTCATTTATACATGGCAAAATAGAGTATTCTCGAAACTTCTGTATCTCTAAATTTTAACTTATGTAGAAATCAGAATAGATTCTGCTGATTAAAGAGTATTATAGCCCTGGCTAGTGTGGCTGAATGAATTGAGTGCCATCCTGTGAACCAGAGTCACCGGTTCGATTCCCAGTCAGGGCACATGCCTGTGTTGTGGGCTAGGTCTTTAGTTGAGGGCATGTAAGAGGCAACCACACACTGATGTTTCTCTCCCTATCTTTCTCCCTCCCTTCCCCTCTCTCCAAAAATAAATAAAATCTTTTAAAAAGAAAGCATTTTTTAAGAAAAATGTTGTGGTGAGCATACCGGGCTTACAATTGCACCTCCAGAACTTCCTGGCTTTGTAATCATGAACGAATTATTTGAACTTCTCTATGACCCTTTGTTCACCCCCTTTTTTGTAAAATTAGAATAATGCAACAACTTTCAAATAAGGATATTTGTCTGTTTTCTACAATGGTTATTATAAAGTATTTTGTCCAGAGCTTGGCACTTGGTAGGCAATCAATAAATATTTACATTGTTATTACCAGTACCTGACTACTACTTCACTTATGTAAGCATATAGAAAAAAAATTAGTCATTCAGTACTTATGTAGAAAAGAAGTATGCATGCAAATATATGAGTATTATTGAATAAGACAAATGTTATGCAGCCCAAATTTTAAACTTTAGATTAAAATATGAAAAACAGAACAATTTGTGGCATGAGAGCCCACCTTGCAGTTGTTGAAATCGCAGTCAATTCCTTTGAGAGGAAGTCATTTGCATGTGTCAACATAATTCAATCTCACTATTAAAATCACTTTCAATGACTAATGCAATGCTGAGTTACAGAAAAAAAAACAACCTGGATAAAACTGCTCTAGGACTGTAAAAGTCATCAGGAATAGCCATGCTTATATGGCCATCATAAACAAAGCAACAAACAACAAGTGTTGGAGAGGCTGTGGAGAAAAGGGAACCCTAGTGCACTGTTGGTGGGATTGCAGACTGGTACAACCACTATGGAAAACAGTATGGAATTTTCTCAGAAAACTAAAAATGGAACTGCCTTTTGACCCTGCTATTCCACTGCTAGGATTATATCCCAAGAACCCAGAAACACCAATCCAAAAGAACCTATGCACCCCAATGTTCATAGCAGCACAATTTACAATAGCCAAGTGCTGGAAGCAACCTAGGTGCCCATCAGTAAATGAATAGATCAAAAAACTATGGTACATTTACGCGATGGAATTCTATGCAGCAGAAAGAAAGAAGGAGCTCCTACCCTATGCAACAGCATGGATGGACCTGGAAAGCATTATGCTAAGTGAAATAAGCCAGGTGGTGAAAGACAAATACCACATGATCTCACCTTTAACAGGAACCTAAACAACAAAACAATCAAAGAAGCAAAATATAACCAAAGAAACTGAAATAGAGAACAGGCTGACAGTGTCCAGAGGGGAGAGGGGAGGGAATTTCAGGGGAAAAGGGGAAGGGTTTACAGAAACAAATGTGAAGGACACATGGACAAAAACTAAGGGGGGTGGAAATGGGAGGGAGCGGGGAGGGTTGGGTGGGTGGGTTGGGATGGGAGTAAAAGACAGAAAACTGTACTTGAACAACAATTAAAACAAACAAACAAGTTAACAGTCATGTGGAATCCGCAACTGTTTGGTATTATAATTGGGGAAAATGTGGTTTGAAAGCGTAAGATACAAAGAGGCTACTAACAGTTGAGATGAATGATGAAGTGCTATATTAAGAACACTTTTTCCACTTACATACACACATACACATGTTTTCAAGAATCGATCTTTCATAAAAATGCATCTCTCTTTGGCCTTTTACAGGACAAATGCCAATTGTTATTGATAGCAAGTCGCCATTTTTTAAGTTATGTTTTATCGGCGCTTGTTTTACTTTCCCACACTTGCTGTACTTTTAAATACACATCCAGAAATCACACAATGTCTAAAGCTTATACTTTATCTGTGCAATTTCATGAAGTAGTGTTTTTATAGATATTGCTGGAAATTTTAAATCATAGAACTTATCAATTCAATACTTTTCCCATTGCTTATCTGCCCTTCCCCCTGGATCCTATTTTTCAAACTCTAAACATTTAGTTTTTCATTTAAACAATATTTGTTGAGTGTCTATTATGTTTAGACAGCATTCTCATCACATAGCTCATCTTTTCTATTTTAAATCAAAACCAGCTCCTCTCAGCCTTGCTACCAGCCTTCACCACTGAATTATTAAATCTGTTTGCATTTCAATGCTCACTTGCGCAAGATTCGTTCTCCTATCAACTCCTTACAGTTTTGCTTCCATCTCTTTTAATTGGAACTTATTCTCTGCAAAACTCATCAATTGTATTCTAATGACACAAACCCTCTTTCTTAATTCTAATTCTCTCCTTATTGCTTCTGCAGCATTTGACACTTCTGAACATCTTGTTCTGTTTGAAACAGTCTCCTCTGCTGATATCATACCACCACCTCATTAAATAGTTACATGAGATAATATACATGTGAAATACCTATCTCAGTACCACATATAGGTGATAATCCACAAGAACAAATTCTCCCTGACCTGATTTCTACATATCCAGTGCTGATTCTTCTTGGGTTTTCCAAATGTGAACATCTTCTTTGGGGTACACCTGTGATCACTTACACAAAGCATTTTTGTTATGTAAGCACAGTCACCCTCTCTGATATCTGCCTCCATTTACTACTCTGTAATATCCACAACCCCAGCCACAATTTCCCTCCCAAATACTCTATTGTCTTTTTAACTGTTTACTGAACACAGTGTTCCTATGTGCCATAGGAATTTGCATTATCTTTCTTCTCAAAGTGGCCCTTCTCCCTGAATTTGTTACTTGGTAATATTTCTGCCAAGGTTTTAGTGATCTGGCTTCAAACAGCATCGCATCATCCTGTTTTCTTCACCACTTCACACCAAACTTATTGTTAAATCCTGTGTAATCTTTCCCAGTGACTTTAATTCTGATTATTACTCCCTTTCTCCTTAACCACTCCACAGGTTCAGATCGATCTTTCAAATGGCTGGACTGTGAAACAACCCTTTGTGTTTCTACTTTTGTTCTCCTCATCCATCCTTTTTTGTTTGTTTGTTTAACTACAGAAGATTAGTCTCTCTAATGAATCATTTTGAGAACTTTCCCCAAATCATATGTCCATAACTGCCCCCTTTCTGTTGGATAAAATCTCAATACTTATCTAGGCATTCTAGAAATGGTATGCAAATGGGTAAACATGTGCACAAATCTACATTAAATTTATCATGTAAGCATTCAGCTATACCATCTAAAATGGAAAATCAATGTATACAAAATACAACCAAACACTGGATGAGAGCAGGTTAAGATGAGGAGAAGGTGACTGATACAGAGTTCCAAAACACACAAAAACTGTTTGTGGAGATGTGTGTGTGTGTGTATGTACACACTACAACAAGAATTTTTAAAGGAAGAGAATAATAGACACAAAATTCAGAAGAGCAGTTATCTTTGCAAGACAGGGAAAGGATTAACATTTCATAGGGACACGTGGGGCTTCCAAGTATTGGTACCATTCTATAAGCTGCAAGGTGGTTACAGGGATGTTTACTTTGTTATTCTTTCTATGTTATATTTGAATATATATTCTTTTCAGTACATGATATATTATAAAGTATTTTAAAACACATTATAAAACAATCTGTAAAGCATAATTCCATTTTAATTTTCAAACCACATATCTAGGTATGGAAAACGTATATAGGAAGGCTATATTCCCAATTGTTAACAGTGGTTATCTCTGGAATGCAGGATGATTTTAAGTCTGTACAACTCAGAAAACATTACACAGAATACAACTCACCTTACTAAATAAAAACAATATCAGATGAGGCCATTAGACTCCTGGCAAGAGATCACAGAAGAAGTTATAACTAGAATAGCAATGAAAACAACTTAAGATTTTGGCAAAGAACTCAGTGTCTCACAGCGACTATAAAACAATGTCCCACGTGTATTGCTTTCTACAGTACTTAAAAAATCGAACTATTTGTTAAATCACCCCCAGAGAAACTCATTTTGAAGTATGTGAAGCTCCAAGTCAGCTCAGTATTGCAATTTTAGCAGTATTAAATCAAGGCCAAGTTGATTTGGCACCTTTGGAAGAACAGACACTAGGAAAATGTCTTGAAACCACCTTACAATACCTAAACCAAATCCGGTCTTTACAACATTTTAGTGCAATGCTCTCCGAGGACCTGCTGCATACAAACCAGCTTATCAATGTTTAACAGACTTCAGTACAATATTGAATATAGGATTACAAACAAATAGAATCACGCGAGGTAAAATCGTTAAGTTCCAGACCATTGGCAGCTAATTGAGGAGAGGGGAAGAGGAGGAGATCATTTCTATATTTGGACCAACAAAAGGAAAACTAATGACTCTTTAAAAATCAGAGCATACATACAAGATTTGTGTCACATTATTCTTTAAACACCTTTTAGAAAAGGATTCAAGAAAATGGCTCACTCATACAAAGACTAGCATAAGAGGAGTGGATCACTGCATAAAGACAGGCAGCGATAATTAAGTACTTTTTTGTTGTTGCCCAGACCTAAATTCAAATTGAAAAAAATTTTACCAAAGGTTTTTTTAAACAAAAGACTTCTGGTAATACAACTGAAGAACACAATGCCTAAGATGAACGTATTGAGGCTTAGAAAGTTGGTTAAAGTAACGTCTTAGACAAATGGAATAGGCGCATAATAGTTCCATGAAACCTTGCAAGGATGAAAAGGCAAAGATCTTCCAGTAAAACTCTCTTTTATATCCCTTTGCAGTCTAATCTAATATTGGAAATTATTTTTCCTTCTCATCAAAGCAAAAGGAGCTGCAGTTTTCTTCAAGCCAACGTTTAAAAATACCATTGACTTTCTCACTTAAAATGACATTGAAAGGGAATTTTTGACAGTGAGAAAAAAAGTAAAAGAACAGCATTGAAGTAAGTTTTTTTTTTACATTTTTAACTAAATCGATTTAAGTACAAACTGTCACTTTGTACTCAAAGTAAACATCTCGCACATCCCCAGAAAGGTACATAAGAGACAGTGCCTGCTCTGTTCCTCTCCACACAGTCTGAAATTAGTCATTCAAAATCTGTTTTAAACTATGTCAGATCTTTGATTTTTCTTAGGACAAAATCAGATAGCCTAAAATAATTCAATATTATTTAAAAGTAAAATACAGGAAACTCAGATATCATGGTAAATATTTTAATAATGTAACTTTACATTAGAAAAACTATTTTTAAAACAAAAACCAAACAAGCTGTGTTTGGGTGGCTACAATTATTTCCCAGGATCTACTCCAACTTTAATATTCATGTTTTATTGGTTGGATTTTATTTTCTATAAAAAAATAACAGGGCCCTGGCTGGTGCGTCTCAGTGGATTGAGCACTGGCCTGTGAACCAGAGAGGCACCAGTTCGATTCCCAGTCAGGGCACATGCCTGGGTTGCGAGCCAGGTCCCCAGTAGGAGGCACATGAGAGGCAACCACATGTTCATGTTTCTCTCTCTCATTTTCTCCCTCCCTTACACTCTAAAAATAAGTAAATAAATAAAATCTTTAAAAAAAAAACAGGCAAACATTATCACATTCTTTAAAAGGGGGCAGGAAAGCGAGGTTACTTTTCCAAAACCCGACTTTATCCTTTTTAACTCTCTAAGGCACACAAGGTCCAATTATTTCCTTTTTTGAATATGTTCTTTTATGAACTAATATTAACTCTTCCCACCTCCCACAGTTTTCACATCCTTGTTTTCATTTAAATGCAACACATGGCACAGACGCTTTAGTTTACAGTATTATATTTTTCCACATGATTGGAAAATCTATTTACAAAACTCAAAATATGATCCACAGAATGAAGAAAATGGTGTCTTGCTCTGGAAAACTGGCTGTCAGTTTCTATTCAAGCTCAACATATGTGTGTCTTATAAACTATGTGATTCTCTATTACATAATATATCAAATAGAAGTGCATACCTATGTTTACCTAAAGACATATACTAAATACTCATAGAGTAAATGCTAATAGTAACATCATTGGTAATACTGGAAACTGCTCAAACACTAGAGTAGTAATACTACACAGTAATGAGTACAGACCATCTTAAATTACAAGCAAGAACATGCGTAAATCTCATCATCATAATGTTGAACAGAAAAATGCTGGCACAAAAATTATATCATGTTATATTCCCATTTATAAAAGGTCCACAAATGAGAAAAATAACCTATGCTGTCAGAAGTCTCCACAGTGGTTGCCTTGGAAGGGTAAGGACTACAATAGATCAAAAAGGGAATTTTTCTGGGGGTCCGGGAACACTGTTGCTGGAGTTACATGCTAATTCTCCAGTTATTTTCCATTAGAGAAGAATCTGGGAGCTGTCTACTTATGGAATGTGTGCCTTTCTAACTGTGGAATCATCTACCCTCATGTTTCTTTCAAGGAAATATTAAAAATCCTCAGGGCTCCTAGTTATCCAGTCTACACCTCTAAGAGTTGGCTGCACAGGAAGCCAAAGGTATCCTGATAGATAAACCCTCTCTGGAAAGAATCCAACTATTCAACCAATGGCCAACATTTTAGCATGGAAGGCAACACTGAATAAATTCAGTCTTACTCTGGTGTCCGTGGATCAGGTAAGTTAGGAAAAGTGTTTCTTGAAGACTGCATTTTTGGTGGGTCTTAAAAAAGAAAAAGACAATCTTCTAATGTTTCTTTTTTTTTTTTTTAATGTGGGCAAAGGTTCAAGGTGGCTGCTGTTGTTCTTCATAAAGCCCTTACTGCTCAATCCTACTGAAATTTCTTTTGGATGGAAATTCTTTCTTTCTGTTCTTACTGATAACTATAAATTGAATTGAAATGTCCCAAAAAGGCCCAAAAAGTCTCTCAAAAGCAAAGTGTTTTCAATGAAGATATCACAAGGAACATATGCCAAATCAAACAGCATCATAAAAGCTTGAATTCAGTAAGAACATTCCAACTTGAAAAGTTTATTTTTAAAAATGCGCTCAAGCCAAATGTAAGTTTGCATACATTAAATGCTCTCAGCAGGAAGAGAAAGGGTTCTGTAACTCCAATGAGTGAGATCTTTGAGCCAACAGAGCGAATCATAATTTGAGATTCCAACACTTGCAAAGATTCTACCTTCTTAGAAAATATGACCGATCACTGAAAAAGATGACCTTACTATGGAAGAAAAACACACTACTTACTCATAAGTAAGTTGAAAAAATCATTTAGAGTTAGACTTGAATAATGACATGTTCACATAAAAGAATATATCATGATCGTTCATTTTTCATCCAAAGGTGTAAAATGTGTTCTTTATATGTTTTTGATCATGAACTAAGATACTGAGTTATATCTTTTTAATCTAATATCCTTTGGTGACCAAAAAGCAACATAGGTATAACAATTGAATTGTAGAAAGTAGGTGTTTCAAATGAAAAATATCAAAGATAGATGTTGCAAGAGAAAAAAAAGTAAATATACAGTAAAATTCTGTACTGGTAGAAAATAAAATATCAATTATTACTTATTAACATTTTTTATAGATTTTGAAGAACGTGGTATGCTGGAAGTACATAGAATGAAGAATAGCAATCTTTTCTCTCTGCTTAGACGATGCCCAGATTTATAGTCTGCTACAAAGTAGTATAACAACATCACACTGCATACATGCGTACATGTATGCATATATACAAACATACACACATGCCCAAGTAAAGTCTTAAGTCTATATTTTTAATCTCTGAATTTTAAAAATGTATTTTTGATGAATCTTCATTGAATTACACATGGTATTCCGTTGTGTTTTCTCACAAGTTAAGAAAATCACTTATCCCCTTCTCACTCTGTCTCATTGGTTTCCAGATTTTTTCCCCATAATAGTTTAGAAAAACTCATTTTTATTAGGATCCAATTGTGTGCTTGCGGTGGAGAATATTGTGCCAAAACAAAGAGGTTGACTGAATCTCTCCTGCCCTTAAGAAACTCTCATGTCAGTGTGGATGTGAGGGAGCTGGGCGGTGATGGAAGGGGAGCCGAGGAGGGTGATCAACTGTACCTCAGGACTTCCCCAAACCTACAGGCTATCCTCATAGTAGTGCGAAATTATTCTTCCCCCATAGATTGTACTCTCCTTGAGAATATACCCTAAGTTCTTGATTTCTGTAAATCTTATGTTTACCAAAATGGCACATATTTGATGCTCAAAAACTATTTGCTAGTAAATCGGTGAAGGAATCAAGGAATCAATAAAAAAACCTATTAACAAGGAGGAATGAATGGACAGGAATATTTAACATGGAGTCTTGTTATTAAGGAAACAATTCTAGGTCGGTGGTATGAGTGTCTCTAAAAGTAGAATGAGGAGGACTTTTGCAGGGACAGGAAAAAAAAAAACCTCATGAATGTGAAGCTACCCAAGTGTGGACAGGAGAAGTAGAGTGAGATCACTCTGTGTTGGGCAGAGTCTGCTGATGGCTTCCAGGATTGAAAACATCGGCAGAGGATAACAGAAGAATTATGAATGGAGGGGTGTGAGGAGGACTGGCACAGGCGCAGGTCAGGTAGGAGTTTCCTGAGTTCACACATCCACAACTGACAAAGTCTGAGTGGTGACTGAGATAGAAATAGTGATAACTGAGCCATCGCGAAGTCGCTGCAAAGGAAGCAGACACAGAATGTGGCAAGAAGACTATAGAGGTTAAAAAATAGCAAGATCTTTCCAGCACTGCAAAGGAGAAAGATTTGTGTTTATCCGTTGCACATTTTAATTTCTGGCAATTCCTGTGATTATCTGGAGCAGCATAAATGCCTCTGAGTATTTGCTAAGAGCAGTTTTTTTCAGGGTCTGTTCTAGGGACATTTTTTCCCCTCTGTCACCATGGCAACACTGCCAAAATAAATTATGTGTGTAAAGTTTCATTCCTTACTTCAAACACTTCAGTGGCAAAATACTGGATAAAGGGAATCATCATATTTAAATATATATGGATTTCGTTTTACATAAAAAGATTTGATGCATTCCGTTTAAAGTCTTCCGTGTTGATTTTTTCCTTTGGTTCATTGAATGGGTGATTAATGAGTACTATAGTGGATACATTGGATCAGTTACCCCTAAGGCATTTAGGACCCTCTCCCACATTGCTATCCTTTATAGAGAGGCTACAAAGCTAAAATATTTACCTTCCTCGACATTCTTGCAGCTCAAGGTAGCTATACATTCAGTTTCTTACCAAGAAGATGCAAGGGAAATCCTTTGATAAGAATACCAGCAAAGGTTTATAACCCAGATAGACTCAACTAGCATCCCCTCCCATCACTACAGCCTTTTCATTTGTCCTTTGGCCCTTTTAACTCGTATCTTTCTAGAACATGAACATAATATCTGGCTTCCTGCAACAATTCTGTGAGCGCAAGGTTAAAGCCCACAAGCTAAAAAAAATGGTGGTACAGAAAGATGGAAGACACTTTAATTCTGCATAGCACATCACTACTCATTTGCTTGCTCCTGGATTTCTTTTTATATGACCAAAATATGCTTTTATCTGTTTAAGCTACTGGTAAGATTTTCTAAAGTTTACAGCTAAACATATTCCTGAAACTACCCATCATATACCAAAAATGCTATATACAAATATATATATATATATGATAAAATATCTATTCTCAAGATGTGAAAAACCTAATAATATTAATAGGTACTATTTACTGTGTGCTTATGTTTTGTATGGCAATGTGTTAAGCTACCTAACATAAACCTCAAAGCAAAACTATGATATAGATGGCTCTTTTTAAGTCCCCGTTTCAAAGGTGAGCTCTTTGAAGCAGAGAAGACTAATCTGTATAAAGTTATATATCTTGCAAGCATTGGAGCCCAGCTAAGAACCAGAGAATTGGACGCCATGGCTTAACTACCATGTTATACCAGGAAGGAGAGAAACTAAAATATACAAATATTTACAAAGTTATAAAATAAAATATATGAATAACTGATAATACATAAGTGAAATATTTTGATGATTTCAGATATATTGTGTCTAATGTAAAAAAACTAAAAGAATGGGACATTATTGATTGTACTGTGATTATTGAGAGAATACCAACCTTTCATTCTGAAAACTTTACTGATATCTATAAATTGCTTCTATTATGATATAAGGTTTTTTTATTGTGAGTTCAACTGATGGACCACATTGGGCATTAGCCACATTATCTATCAAGGTAGGCAGCATGACACAAAGATTGTTGGAATCACAAATCTGATTTTTGATGTGGCATAGGGGAAACAGAAAGAAGGGAAAGATTCAAGAACTATAGACTCAACTCCCACCCAGAGATGATAAGCTCCTCATTAAGAACTAGTTGGGCCCTGGCTGGTGTAGCTCAGTGGATTGAGCACAGGCCTGTGAAGCAAAGGGTTGCCGGTTCGATTCCCAGTCAGGGCACACGCCTGGGTTGCAGGCCAGGTCCACAGTAGGGGACACATGAAAGGCAACCACACATTGATGTTTCTCTCCCACTCTTTCTCTTTCCCTTCCCTTCTCTCTAAAAATAAATAAGTAAAATATTAAAAAATAAATATGCATATAGTTTATAAAAAAGAACTAGTTGGACAATTTTGAAGTTTTATTACATCTTTGAAACATTTCTAACAGACTGTAATAAACCAGGAAATTGGTGTCCTTTCTAGCAAATTGGATAGAGAAGTTTCACTTCTAATTTAACAAACTTTTACAAGTTCATACATAGTTGTACCCCAGAGCAAGAGCTTACCAACTTTGCACATGATCGAACGAAGAGTTTAGAAGTCAGAAAGGTCATTTGAACCTAGGCCATTCATCTCTAGCAGGTTTGCTGAGCCTAGGATCAGGTTTGAGATGGTTTAAGGATTAAAATGAAAAAATCAATATAAATGGAGAAAAATATAAACAAAAAGTTTAAAAGCGTTATCTATAGGCAGTGAAGATAAATGGTAATATTTGTTTTTTATCTAAGCATACTTTCTAAAATTTCTTAAACAGGCATTTCTCTTAAGTAGAACAAAAAGAAAATCTGGAAACATAAAAGAAGAGCAAGTAGTTGTCAACTAAGATACAATGAAAAAACTACTCAATAACACTGTAATGCCATACAGAATTGATAAGTATTCATTGTCATTTTTCAGAAGTACATTACATATTTTAATTTTTAGAGAACTCACTTCTTTCTTACTTTAAAATATAAACACAGCTACCTTTATGAGGAGTGAATTGTTTCCCAGCAGACTTGGACCTGTGGAACTGATTTTACCGGCCAGCATCCCTGAAGTGGGTATGTGTACTCACAGTAGAGGAAAGAGTCTCCAAAGTTACCCAGACTGCAGTGTAGATGCCGTCAATGTTGTGACGGCCTAGGGAAGGGTATGACTGCACCAGGTGGAACAGACGTCAGCAAGAATTAGAGAAAGTCTGTCATTCTTTCTTTCCCAGGATTCTGCTATCACACGTGCGTGTCATGTCCTTGGGTCAGACCCCCTGCCACTGGCTCTCCAGAGAAGGGCTGGGCGAGAAAGGTTGGGTGGCTACTTGAGAATGACCTGTCAGGGCTGGGCTAGCCTGAACTCTGGTTCCTGAGGAGGACTCACAGGCCACACTTCGACCCAGAGACCACATCCTTTGGGCATGAGGTAGAGCTTATAGAATGCAGTATCTTGCCATTGCCCTCAAGGCAGGGAGTTTACCTAAGAGACTTCAGGGAAATCACTCCACCTATCTGGTCCCCTCAGCTTGTTAGCTATGAAATAGGAGTAATAATAGGACTCACATAGGATCGTTGTAGTGAGGGGTAAATGAGATAATAAATAACATTTAACACGGTGCCCGATACATAATAAATATTCCCTTCTAGAAGGTAATCATGAGACATGATCCCATCCAGCCTCCTGAGAGCATGTCATCCTGACATTTGTTACATTTACTCCATCAGCAATTATTGATAACCAAGGTTACTTGATTGACCTGCTTATGGAATCATCTGAAGACATTCCTGAAATGTTCTTGATAGTAAAAAGAGATGGTTAAACAATTTGATGTAATTTTTGTAACTATCTTTTAAGCAACATGGCAGCAATAAGTGGTTAATCTAGATTCTTCCCTAAGAGCAGGTGTTCTTTAAATGGCTTCCTACACAAAAGCCTGAAACAAAAGCTTGTTGACACAAAGTCATGTACAACATGTTCAGGATTAGTCTTAGTGTCCAGCGCTTTCAGGATAATTAGGGAAATGATGTTTACCCTTTCCTAGAACTTACCTCAGCAACCTGAGATGCTCACTACTATTTAATACTACAACTAAAAAAAAAAAATGGAAACTTCCTGTTCACCAAGAACCTTGCTTTAACATGAATTAAACCAAATATGACACTATTGCTGGGTCATGAAATACAGTTCAATTTTTCTTCCTAAAAAGTTATTTTGTTCATGGTAAATTAATTAGATATAGTATATTAATGATTTACTTATTGTAATGAATACAATAAGTTCATGATTTTAAAAAATAAATGAGAACCTACTATCTATGAAAATTCCAGATTTCATTTGTAGAAGTATAAACTTTCCTTTTATATTACATTTTAATAAAAATGACAGTTGATTTAAAGAAAGATATTATGCATATAAGGCACAGCTAGCAGACAGCATGGTGCACACAGATAAGATAGGCAAACCTAAATTTGGAATACAACATGCAATTTTATATTTTTACTCAGGTGGCAGAAACAATTCAATAGGATTTTATTTAATAACTTAATTCTTCTTTTAAATGAGCCATGACATTCAAATAAACCTGTGTGCTTGAATAAAGTCTTACTAGTATAAATGTTTTATTCTTTAATTTTAATTTTTAATTTAATCTTTACTGTACTATTTTCCATTACCATTGAATCCCTTTACACCTCCCTCCCCCCAGCAATCACGTCTGTTTTCTATGTTTTAAATGAGAAGACTTAGTCTTTACCATCCTTGAATAAAAACTTGCATTGCATAGCAATAATTACAATTTGACAATTGATTATACCAATTTCTAATCAGAACTGGTCAGTTGAAGGGCCACCTAGACCTCCCAAGAATGAAACTGAGTGATCAAGTTAATGAAAATTAAAGAAAGGGGAGTTATTTAAATTAAAATGTTTGGTTTTAGCACAGATTTTTCTATCTATAATGACTGTCAATAAACTATATTGTGCATGTATAACTATTAATATACCATTAAGTATAACATGAAAATTCTCTGAATCAATTATTTTGTTATATTTTTTTCACAACTTTTGAGGAAACCCAGGAAAAATGTATCTCCATTTATTGCATGTTGGGACCCTTATTCTTTTTCACTTTCTCAACATTCAAGAACAAAAAGCATTGGGAGCTAATTACTTCATTAACCTCTAGCTGCCTTTTTGATGGCCAACTTTGGTATCTTTGTTGTGTTTAGGTTATTGCATGTCTGAGACACGATATCAATATCATGTAAAATAATATGTGTTCCCTGTATATTTTCTGAAGCACACGTAAATAGGATTTTATAATCTACACTATGCCTTTCAAAATGATTACAACATTTTACAAATAATTTTATAGAACACATCTTTTGATGAAATTTAAAGGCAAACAAAAAAACTAAGATGACCACAATGAAATGTTTTATTCTTTACTCAAAGTGGCCCAAATTTCTCTTTCACACTCTGAGCTATAATGTCCGGATATAGAATTGCTGTTGGACTACAGAGAGAAGTCCGGGTCCTATGTGCTTTTGCTATTCTAAGTCTGCTTGAGAATCACAAAGCTATTGGGACTGGGAAGGGTGAGAGACTAAGACATAAGTAACATACTCAATAAAGAGAGTGCTGTTTCTTTTCATAAAAACAAATCTTCATGCATGACATCAACTAGCCCATATGTACACAAAACCCAGCTACTTAAAAAAGGTACGGTAAGCTCATCACCTAGCACCAAGTAGAGGGTTATCGATGATGCCTATGAGCAAATCCATATGCATTATTGTTTATATGTGTGTACCATATGCATCATGGAGAGTTCTGCATGCAAGAGTAAAGCACATGAGAAAACAGCATCTGCTTCTTTAATGAGCTTCTATTTACATGTCCCAAACTGCAAAACTCTCCCATCTACTGACACTCCAAACAAGCTGTAGTCACTGCCATTCCTTGGGAGCCGATAGGTGGCATTGTCGTATCAGGCAGTTCTGTCCTGCCTTGAAAACAAGAGTTTCCAACTTTATCCAGGTCTTTGTGAATTTCCCAACATCTTTATATAAATTGTTTGAAAACCCTTCTCGAGAAAGTTCTCAGCCTCTATGGTTTTGATTTGCTGTTCCACTAAAAGTACAGAGGAATTGGGTTATTTCCTTCCTCAGTTACGTAAAAGTTACGAGATCAGATCTTTCAACCTTCGACATATTCTAATTTTCCACATTATTCTTTTCATTTTATTTAAACCCTAACCACAGTCTTTGTACTAGATGTAGAGGATGTAGAGGACAGTCCTGGCTTTCCTTGCCCTGGTTTGTTACAGGGAGAACAGCAGTCAACTCAATAACGCTGTAGGTCATTTAGACTCGGTGAGCAACCCACTTTGGTTGAATTAAATATAGTTATCTTTAATAGCAAATATATGGTTAATGTTTTTGGTCATTTTTGTCTTAATAAAAGTAAAATGTCTTTTTTCCTCCCTAGAGATGCAGTCAGATTATATAAATTCCAAAAGTCATCTTTTAAAGTGTTGAGAAATTCTCAGGAATTATATGTAAATGTTTTCCTCTCAGTTGGAGCCGTTAAAAATTCAATTGTTTTCTTCTATGAATATAAATTGGGGGGGGGCATTTTTCAATAATAAAGGGTAGTGGGACACAAGCAACGAAAACATGAAGAAAATTTATGGAATTAAAAATATTTGTATAACACCCTCCCCTATTTCTCCCAAGCTTTCAAACAAGCTTTAAGAAAATTGTGTTTCAAACCAACTAGTGGCCTGATTGATAGGAGATTTTACTGAACAGCAGAAGAGCTGAAACAGAGGCAGGAAATGAGGAGTTGGAGATGTGCCCCCCAAATGTTATGGAACGCCATTGCAATGAGATCACCTGCACGCCACTTCTTCACAGTTGTACTTTCATAGTGATTGGTCCTCTTGATGCCCTGGCTCCAAATTTAAGCAATAAAAAGACTCCCATCTCCCCGTGATAAAATGAGTAAGAAAAAGATAGAAAATGAAGCCACACAATGGGTCTTGAACAAGCTAAACTGAATCATATGGGTTTCCCCTCATTTTCCAGCAGAATAGTTCACTCTCAAATTAGGGCAAAACAGGGGATGCAGAAAATTAGAAAAAAGCTACAATTTGTAAGTGTGTGTATTTCGCTGCTTTCAAGTACAAAACCTAATCATGACCGTGACAAAAGGAGAGAAAAAGGATTTCCAATTTATATTAAAATACACGTTCCAGGGATCCAAGCTACACCTGCCCACCTTAAATACAACCGCATGATTTCCTCTGCTCCCTCCCATGAACAATAACCCTGCAAAAATAACCAGTTAAAATAAACAGCTCCAAAGAAGAACATTAATAAAATTGCAGGTGCATTTCTAAGACACAAGGCATCAATATCAATTTGCTTACAAGTAAGCCTGATCTCATTTTCTCCAGGACACATTTTTCCCTGACAACTGGTGGAAACTGAAGCGTTACGTGCTGAAGTCTGTCGAGAATAAAAGTGGCGATGAAAATTTTCAGGGCCACAGACGAAGATTACAATGCAGCCTATGTCATTTTTTCATCCAGGTATTCTATAACCCTTTGTTACTTTAAATATAATTATGTAGGTAATTATTTTTACTTCATTTGCAAAGCGCTCTGTGTTAGTTGGTAGTTATTTAAAATCTACTTGCGAAGACAAATAGAATTGTCTACAGCAGCCTAGTATTTTATTAAAGTGAAGTTGTGGAAAACACACTTTGATATCAATATTTACTTCCTGGTCATGTGGTCATACTCCCCAAGACAGTTCTGATTAGTGAGCGCAATTAAATGATTGAACATTAACCACTGCATTTGAAATAAAAACCAGCATATTTTTTTCTTGAATATTCTTAAATTGTCCCATTTCCCTAGAAAATTGTTACAAGCTTTTGATAACATCAGTTAAAATACTGAGGTCAGTACACTTTGGACAAACTATTACCAGGTACAGAGTGCTTAAAAAGCAGATATAGTGCGCATGAATTTTAGTAGCGGTATGGAAGACCCAAGCAAGGAGAAAGTGTTATGAAGACTTCTTGAACTTGAAAATAAAACCATCTCATGTAACTGGCCAATTTAAATATGTAAAAATAGATTCTAGAGGGAAATAGTTATGGAAACAATTGATGTTTCCTTACATTGTTTCTAGATGTACAGTTTTGTTTCACAATCACTTGTTATACAACCTTTTAAGAAAAGAAACTGAATACAACCACCAAATGTGCCATTTATTAATATTTTTATATAACGGCAGGTCCTGGGTCTCTATTAATTTTGATTTATGAAATACTCTGTTTTAATGTGTACAGTTAGCTTAGATAAAGTGGTCTCCTCTATAATATCAGAAATTATCTTAAATGATAGCATTGTTTGGCCCTGGCTGGTATAGCTCAGTGGATTGAGTGTGGGCCTGTGAAGCAAAGGATTGTGGTTCGATTCCCAGCCAGGGCACATGCCTGGGTTGCAGGCCAGTTCCCAGCAGGGGGCACACAAGAGGCAACCATACATTGATGATATTTCTCTCCCTAATCCTTCCCCTCTAAAGATAAATAAATAAAATCTTTTAAAAAATGATAGCATTGTTTTATATTAATATTTTTTCTCTGGGCTTCTTCCAGGGTCAACTTGCTCTGACTAGCAATTCAGAAACTTCCTACCACTCTTAATGCCTTTTGAGCCATCCATGCACTATTTAGGCAGCATTCTTTTGGGGTAGATATTTCACTTATTAAATAAAAATTTACTACCCATAGCTTCCCCACCAGAACAGCTGTCATATTTTCCCTAAATATTCTGTCTGTTTCCCTAGCCTCTTTATGTGCTCCTCACAGGGCATGGTATCAAGACTCCTCACCACATACATCACCCTACCTGGGACATTCCGCATCTTGTCAATGTCTTTATCATTTAAATCCTTTTTTTTTATAAAAGTAGCATCCAGTGCCAAAACAATCAAGTGATGATTGGATTACAGACCACGGAATACAATATTAAGGGCCCAGAAAACACAGAATATGAGCAAATGGGATGAGGGGATCCAAGGAAGAAGGGTAGGAAAAAGAAGGAAGGTAGAGAAAAGCAAGCAAGACAGCCCAATTGTACTGCGAGACTCCCAGAAAAAAAGTATTTAATATTGTCATGCGGTTTTGTAACAGGGCTTTATAACTGGTTCTTTGGAAACAAGATATTTCTTTTTTTGTACTGACCTTCATACTCTAGTGTAAGTGACATGGACTGAGACAGCCAGAGCTCAGGAGAGTTCATCAGAGGAAACCTAGGGAGGCTCACAATGTTGGAACATAAAAGCTAATGGAACAAACAACAAGCAGGTTGCTGAAATGTGATTTTCCCATGCTCCTGTATTTATTCTTAAAACAAATATTGCAGCACCGAAATTAACTCACTAAGCAATTAGCGATATTAATATAGACTGAAAGTGACTTTTAACTACTGTGTATTTCATTCTGAGCTCACACTCCGAGAAACTGGGGAAAGTCAGGAAATGCCTCTACAGAATGATGGAATGGTGCCCTGTGGCTCCCGGGCCGCCTGGGGCTCAGTGACTGATGTGCTCTCTGGACCCCAACTGACATTTTATTTTTAAAATTCTACCTGCTTGCCAATAATTTAATAATCTGGAGGTTTCATTTCAGGTTCTTTACAACCTTAGATGATGTGATAACTTTGGGGCAGCATTGAAAGAGGGGCACAGTCAGCTCAGGGACATTTGCCACACGTAGATGGGCTGGCAAATGTCCGCCCATCCTCTCCGGTTTGCCACACTGTCCGCCCACACTTGTCACGCACCGTATTATATGTGCATCTCTGTTTGGCCACTCTAGATATCTGAGTGAAGTGAGCCATCAACGCTCTCCAGTACTTCCCTGAAACATTCACGTTCACATTCTACGGGCATGTCCAATTTTAACAGCAGCCATACACTCACTGACTGTGACCTTGGCCAGGCTAATGGCTCTGTCTGTGAATTTCCCTGACGGTAAAATTAGACCAATAACAGTACATTCTTCAAATGATTTTTGTCAGAATTAACTTACTTTATAGATGCAAAGGGTTTTAGAAAAATGTCTAGCACACAGTAAGCTCTATGGCACAGGTGGCAAACACAAGGCCCGCGGACCAGGCCCTCCACCTTGTTTTATCCATCCGGCACCTTGTCTCTACCTGGCAGCAGCGCTGAGCTCTCGCTTAACTGCTAAGAAGTAGTGCATTTCTACAGTCCCAAAGTTACATTTGGCCCTTTGAAGGCAACCGCGAGGCTGATGTGGCCCCCCCAGTGAAAATGAGTTGGACACCCCTGCTCTACAGTGTTTCCTAATATTCTCCATTTGCCCCTTCGCCTTTTTCTTCTCATTATTGCCATCATCGTCCACACCACTATTGCACAACCCCCAGCTGTCCACACGTAATTCCACTCTTCAGCGTAACTGGTCAAAACACATCCAGCTTGTCTAGATCAAGTATGAAATTCTTTCAAGTGCTATAGAATACAAAATCACATAGAGTGCTATAGAACACAAAATCATAGGTGTGTTATATAGTTACATTATATGTTAATAGGTATTATCATTTTTATAATGCTATTACAATGTTGTTATGCTATTCTAACAGACATCTATTATTTCATCACTATTGTTAAGCTTCTCCAGTGCAGGGTCCTTCTTTATTTATATATCTTGTCAATGTAAGTGGAATCTCAATATATGCTTCTTGAGAGAAAATGATCACTGGTTTTCACCTGAATACCAGATAATGTTGCACAATATGAAAGGAAGCCATCATTATCTGTATTTCTTTTAATTTCATAAACTTAACTATGAGGACTCCCTCGGTGTTTGTGCAGCTAATACAAAAGTAAAAATTCTCATGTGTGAATATCCTAAAATAACATTTTATCATCTGAAAAGCCTTACATTGAATAAGATGACCTAATTCTTTTGTTTCCTAAATGGCATATTTTCCAAAGCAGATTTCTTTATTTTGGAACCTTGGTTCAGTCACTTCTATAAAATGTAACTATTCAGTTATACTTAATCGAACAGGCTCTCTCACTGCTTGTTAAAGTATTTTAACAGTTAGGTTAGTTTTATTTAATTCATAAAAATCACACCCCTATTCATGCAAGGACTCCTGCTTCAACTTTGTTTGATAAGTGAATAATCTAACAAGACAACCTAATTTTCTATTGTATACTCCCTTATATTGGATTGGCAGATATAGTTTCCTTTTTAATTTAACCTTTATTATATTTTTTCCATTACCATTTAACCCCTGTATACCACCCCCCACCTGCAATCACCACCCTGTCATCCATGTCCATGAGTCCTTTTTCCTTTTTGCTCAATCCCTCCACCCTCTAACCTCCTCCCCACTAGCTGTCATCTGCTCTCCATCTACGGAGATTTTGTGTAAGGACTAGGGGGCTATTAAAAGGGCATGACATAAGAAAGTGACTTAATTTTTATTTTAGAAATATTTCTCTAACAGTAATGTGAAAGAAGCAACAAAAGCAATTTATTAATTTGTAAATAATAATCAACATGCACTGGAAATGTTCTTTATGCCACACATTTTGCTAATGCTCACATGTATTAGTCCATTTAGTGTTTCCAGCCACCCTATAAAATAGGGTATTATTACGTGACTTTAGATTGAAATCTAAGTATTGATGTTACCAGAAATTAATAATTATACTATCGAAAGAGAAACATTTGAAATGAGAAAGTCAAAGGGACAAGGAACAGTCTGAGAAAGTATGAGAACATTTTATTGCTTCTCAGTTTGCATCTTTCATGTGGTTATCCATTTGATATGAGGGTAAGGGAAAAGGAGAAATAAAGGATGGTTCTCAGCTTTTTGGCTTAGGTGTATCATGGTTTTATTCACTGAGAAATCAGGGGGAGAGAAGTCTATTTGGAGAGAAGATAACAAATCATGTTGGAGTAGTTGCACTGTAGCCCGATTGCTCAGATGGTTAGAGCACCATCCCTATATGCCAAAGTTGTGGGTTCCATTCCTGGTCACAGCACATACAAGTGTCAACCAAGGAATGACTAAATAAGTGGAAAACGAATCAACGTTGTTTTTCTTCCTCTCTCTCAACCCCTCCTCCCTCTCTGTCCTTCATTCTCCTTTTTCTCCCTTCATCTCTTGCCTTATAAAATCAATACACATCATTTTTCAGTAAGCAACAATATTTGATTGGGAGTTCTCCAAGAACATGTCAGTGAAAATATTCAACAGGAAGTTGGATACATGGATCTGAAGCTTAGAGGATGCTGCGGGTTGGGCACAAGGATTTGGGGATTATCAGTATACAGCCAGTAGTGAATTTACCAGTTGTCTATAGAGGGTACGATTTGACAAAACAGAGATTAAGCAAAAGCATTCACTGGCATTAGTACCAATATTTAGGGCGCCAGCGGAGGAAAAGGACCATTAAGAGGAGAATAAGAAGGAATAGTTAAAGCAGAAAGAGTAAAATAACAGCATGTTTTCTTAATGTAAAGATGAGACTCAAGAACTGCCCAGTGTTCCATAGAATTCAACTGAGATGAGAGTGAGAGTCCATTGGATTTAAAAATGAAGTCATTAGCAACCCCGCTGAGTGCATGTTCAGTAAAGATATGCAAATAAATGCAAGCCACCTTGAGGAGAAAATGACAAGGCCAATAAAACAACTAGGAACAATTCTTCCAAGAGTTCTCCTAGTGAAGGAAAGAGAGGAAGGTTCAGGGTTTTTATATTTTGCTTTAGGTTTTTTTATTGTGTACTTTCATTTGTTGTTTCCTGTGCTAAGTATTTAGGTATGTGTATATACAGTAGAGAGAAGGATGTTTGTATATGTTAGAAACCTCACCAAAGCGAAAAGAGAGGAATCAGATTAACAGCAAAGAAGGAGTAAGTTGGTCTATGAATGAGATAAAGGGTCCATTCATATCTGAATCAGAAGGAGGAAGGTTGGAGGGAAGGGTTGTAATGTAAATGCAAGTTGAATGTTCTTAACATTATTTTTCACTTAAAATCACACAAAAAAGATCTTTGCCTCCCAATAAAGAACATAAACCAGTGCCAGTATTGCACCCAAGGATACTCTGCTTTGCCTCAATTCTTCTTCTTCAGAGTGACTACTTTCTGGCCTGAACATCCCGTCTAATTTGTGTAACAGTTAATCTATATTGTCCCAGGGAGCAGTGGGCTTTTGCTCCATAGGGAAGGACATTAGAAGAAACACGTTAGGATTTTCTGATCAATACAGCTCTATTTTAAAGAGGAAGTTGTTAATTTCTTTGACTCATTGATTGTCTTTGTGCTGTTTCAGAGACTATACAATGGCGCTGCAATTAGGAATGACACATGTATTGAAAAGATTATTGCTCTGGAATTAAATTGTGTTGTTCTTATTTTAGACATTCATCTGCCTGTGAAAATTTTCAAACCTCCAGTTATATTCTCATTTAAGAAATGGATCTCGTACGCCGTTGCCTTCTTCCACTGACAGTGACCTGGCTCTGCTCTGGTTTAGGGAGCCCAAATAGGGAGGCAAAGATCTCTTGTGAACATTCAGAGTTCAGACCGCCTATTTCTAATAAACTCTCTTTCAAGATCATATCTTTATAAGAGCTCCCATAACAGATAGTTTAAGAGGGAGGAACTAGAATGGGATTTTTGCAAGAGCTTTTCCAAAATTTAAATCTTTGGTTACCATACTAGCATCAATGTGTTCATAATAGGGTGTTGCTACACAATTGTTAACATGACCCTCTGAAAATAACATGTCAATTTCACAATGTCATAATTATATGTATAATTTTGAATTTGAGTTCTTTTATGAACTCATTGTTAGTAGTTTCTAAGTGAAGTTCACTTGGAAATGCGGCATAATCATCAGCTTTTCACATTTACCACAATATTTCAGCTATTCATAATGTCCTCATGTATAAAGGGTAACTGTATAATTATTTATTTGGGTCCAGATATTGTGCAGAAAAGCCAAATTAACATTTTTTAACAAACTGAGAATATGTACAGTGAACTTGCAGTAGCTTTTGCTGAGTTCAACCTAGTGAAATACATAACCCATAGACATTTACCAGATTGGGTTAAAGTATACTTTGATAAAAGGGTACTTTGGGGCAAACCAACCATATGGCAATTGTTACCTATCACTCAGCTGAAACAAAATCACTGTATGGCTTTGGGCAACCATACCCCTTAATTGAAAATTCTACAAGCCATTCCATGGCATACCGCTGAAGGGCTCTGGAGCCTGTCTCAGTCAAATCAAATACCCAAAGAACATGACACTTTGGTCAGATTGCTTTTGCCTACACCTGACTCCTGTTCAAATTGCGGCAGGTGCTGTGACTCAGAACACAACCAT
This sequence comes from Carollia perspicillata, assembly GCA_004027735.1. Classification (NCBI taxonomy): domain Eukaryota; kingdom Metazoa; phylum Chordata; class Mammalia; order Chiroptera; family Phyllostomidae; genus Carollia; species Carollia perspicillata. Next base: position 135,150 of record PVKM010000001.1, read on the forward strand.
CAACAAAGCTGCATGATTGTCTGCTTAATGTTCTCATCATGATTTTCTTTGTCGTTATGTGAATAAATATCTGAACTCTCAGACATTTAGCACAATTAGTCTGGGACTACAGTAAATGAAATCCAAAGAGAATGTAACGTATGTTTTTTCTTTACATTGTTGATATGCACGCATATGCTTTGGACCGTTATATATAAAACCATTTCTATGTGCCTAACATGGTGCTACATTTTCTATGGATTAGGAAGAATATGACTGTCATATAATCATTGGTCTTGTATTTCTGAGTCCTTGTGTGCTTTCCTTTCTTCAGGAAGCTTTTCAGTTTGCATTTGTTTACTTACATGGAAATCGATGAAAGGAAATTGGAAAGTATATAAGAAGTGGAAACATTGTTTTGGGAATGATGCGAATACTATCGGCCAAACTTGTATTTATTTCTGTATGAAGTAGTGACGCATATACCCAAAATTAACTTGATGAAAATCACAGGGAATAAAACTCTAAATACCAGAAGAAGCAGCCTCCTTGACAAACACGGCTTGCTGATGCAGGCCCTGATAATGAAAGTGCCGGCCCAGCCCATCTTGGTTGACCAAATTAGAAACCCATTTAGTACGCAGTTATAATGCATAGGGGATCATGGTGCTCTAATAAATCCCGGAACATATTCCTGGCCAGCATTAAAGGTAAGGGGCTGCCCAAGCTAAATATAGAAGCATGTACCTGGAGAGGCAGAATTGTGCGCTTGGTGCATTTTTATTCACCACTCCACATCTGTACTGTAGTGGCGAGTAGGGGATGCTGGGAAGTTTGAGAACTTGCTTTGCCATCGATTGGCCATGGGAACTTGGGGACACACCTTAAGCCCCTCTGATACTACAATCCTTTAGGAGAAGAGTACTTGTGCCAAATGGGTTCTGATATTCTTAGTGGGTAACAGTTTGATTAGTTTAGTGCCTGCCCTGTGGTGAGTATATAGAATATGGTTATTAATTCAGATCAAGGTTATACGAGGTCTATCTGGAAAGTATACAGCCACACACTATGAAAAATGGAAGCATTTCTTGAAGAGGATACAAGATACCAGAAACATTGTACACAGGACAATGATGCCTCAGTCCCCTTCAAGATAGGCACCTTGGGACCTCACACAGTTCTCACGGCATCTCTCCTACTGTTCCCAACACTCTGCAAAATCCTTTGTTGGAATTGCCATCAGCTGCCTCATCATATTTTCCTGAATCTCACTGATGGTCTGAAATGGGTTCCCTTTTAAAGGTGATTTTAGTTTTTGGGAAAGCCAGAAGTCATAGGGCACCAAATCTGAGTTGTGGGGTGGGGGGCAGTGAGTCATCAGTCATCTGGGTGATTTGATGTTTTGCCAAAAACTCTGCTTGAGACATGAGGGATGAGTGGGCATGTTATCGTGATGAAGCTGCCAATCAACAGTTGCCCAAGGCTGAGGCCATTTTCCTGAAATTGCATCTCTCCGCTGATGAAGAACATTGAGGTTGTACCTCTTATGAATTGTTTGGCCTAGAGGAGCATACTCCGGAGGGACAACACCTTCCCAATCAAAACCACAGTTAATATGTTCTTGACCTTGCTGTGACTTTGCTGCGCCTTCTTTGGGCATGCAGAACCAGGCAACTTCCATTGGGATGACTGGGCCTTTGTTTCCAGATCATAGCTGTAGACCCACGATTTATCTCCGGTTATGACTTTCTCGAGGAAATCTGGTTCAGTGGAAGTGGTTTGAATCAAGTCATTAGTAACTGCAGCACAATGTTCCTTCTTCTCTCTTAGCAGAAGCCACAGAATGAATTTGCCACAACACGTTTCATGCCAAGATCCTGCGTCAAAATCTCAGACACAGCAGGGTTTAGAGTCCCTGTATCAGCTTCTAGCTCTCACACTGTCAGTCGCTGATCTTTTTGTTCATTGCAGCCCCTACACATGCAACATTTTCAGGTGCTCTGCTTATTGCAGCCCTTCCAGGATGTGGATCACTTTCAACAAATCCTCGACATCTTTGAAGTGCTTGTGCCACACTTTTATTTGTGGTGCACTCATTGTGTCGTCCCTGAAAGCCGTCTGAATCATCTGAACAGTTTCCACAGAGGAATGTTCAAGATTAAAGCAACGTTTGATGCAGACCTGTTGTTATAGTCACTCACTCATTAGCAACACTGCTTTCCCAAGCCCTGGGCAAGTAATGCTTTAAAAAATAAACTCATATGTGGAATGTAATACACAAACTGAACTAACAAGTGAAACAGCGATAGATTCATAGGTGGAGAGCAGATGATGGCTAGTGGGTGGGGAGGCTAGAAGGCAGATGGATTGAGCGAAATGGAAAAAGGACTTATGGACATGGACAATAGTGTAGAGGGAGGTGTTATAAGGGGACTAAATGGCATTAGAAAAAATGCAATAAAAACTAAATTTTATTCCATACTGTTTTCCACCTTTAACTGGAACATAATCAACAACAACAAAAAAAGCAAACAAAATATTACCAGAGACATTGAAATTAAGGACAATCTAACAATAGCCACAGAGAAGTGGGGAGGGGACAGTGGGGAGAAGGGTTTTCAGGAACTACTGTAAAGGACACATGGACAAAACCAAGGGGGGTGGGAACAAGGGAGGGACGGAGGGGGTGGTTTGGCTGGGGTGGGGGACAGAGGTGGGGAGAAAATGCAGACAACTCTAATTGAACAACAATAAGGTTAAAAAAACTAAATTAAAAAAAAACTAAGAAAATCTAAGTAAAAAAACTGTTATGCATATTTAAAATTCACTTGAGATGTTAAATTCACCTTCATTTTTTGAAAGTGTGTCTGTACTCCTCCTGAGTTCTGAAAGTGACTGGTTTTACAAAGGAGCTGTTAAACTACTGAGTAAATAAAATGGCTTTTGAAATTATCATAATTACACATATTTACATAACAGACCACAGTATCTTCAAGGAATTGTTGCCATAATTGCATAAAAACCCACACTTAGAGTTTCTATTTTCTTTATTCATGAGCTATTTTTAATCTTTATGGTCTACACACAGTATAAAATTAATAATGATCTATTATCTCTCTATGGAATTTTGGTAGAAAGTAAATTGTTATCATGAGTAAAATAACCAAACATTTTGAATCCTCATGGAACAAAATGTGCTTCCAAGTAGAAAACAGCCAATCCATGGGATGCTGATTATATAACTTTTCTTGGATTTCAAATCCATGTCATGACTTATTTTGTCCTGGGTAACCAGACTTATTTGATTGTAATAATACTTACTTAGGATTCAATTTGCAAGTGTATAAAGAGACAGGGCCATGCTTAAATGCACAAAATATTAGTTACATATACTCAGTTGCCTTGACTTTTTCTTGTTTTTATGTACTTGTTTGTGATTTATAAATCATATAAAGTTTCCAAAACATTGTTTACCTAAATTATAGTGGTATTTGTCTAATTGCCTGAAGTGTATCTTTTTATATATATCTTCTTGATTATGCTATTACAGTTGTCACATTTCTCCCCTTCACTCCCCGCCATGCTGCACACCCTCTCCCACCCACATTCTCCCTTTAGTTCATGTCCATGTGTCATAAGTTCTTTAACTTCTACATTTCCCATACTATGCTTGCCTTTCCCCCATCTATTTTCTACCTACCATGTATGCTACTTATTCTCTGTACCTTCCCCCCCTCCTCTTCCCATTCCCCTGTTGCAAACTCTCCATGCCTTAACTTTTTTAAACCATGATTGGCAAACCTCTGTCACTGCTTGCTGGTCATTATGTTGGAGTTCTGCAGGTTCTCACCCCGGGATGGCTTTTCTTCTTTATCTACATGCATACTCTCCTCTCACTCCAAGCTCAGACGCTCCCATGGATTAGACTGTAGCTCCGTGATTCCCAGATTTATAACCACCATCCCCTCATCCTAAATGTTCAATTATTCTCTACTCAGGCACTTGAAATGCAGAATGCCTCAAAATAAATAGTATTCCTCCCTAGATCTGTCCTCTCTTGTGATTACTCCAATATTATCTGTTGTCTCCATCAGTCATCAAAATGGCTGCTATAGCCTCTCAATATACGCTGCTTTGCTTCCTAGTGTCTATTTCATCCTCACTCACTTGGTAGGTTTTCTTATCATTTCTCATTGGACTACTGCAACAGCTTTCAAACTGGCCTTTTTTTCCCATTAGTCTTTTTCACCCAGCCAGTTCCGCACAGTCCCCCTAGAATAACCCAATTGTGCAGCTGCTCACAATCTTCCAATGGTTTGCCATAATCTGTTAGGATACGGTCCAAATTCCTGAATGTGGCATTTAAGGCCATCCCTAATCATCTCTGTATTTGCCATTTTATTCACTTATTTTATTCTTTTTACATTACCTAGACTATTCTTGCCTGCCTTTACCCCCTTCAACATTAGCTGCATAGAATACCCTCAATAATCCTACAGGATCACTTTCTCTCTTCTCTCTCTCTCCCTCTCCCCCTCTCTCTCTCCCCACCCCTCTCCTTTTGCTTTTCATTTCCTCTCATGCACTCAAACCACCTAACTTATCACATTGTGTTTTAAATACATATATATTTCTCCATATTCTCCCATGAAAACCTGCTTCAAAGGAGAGAAAATGGTATGGATTTTTATATTTCCCATGACTAATGAAGTTTCTAATCCTATGGTATGTGCATAGTAATGTTTAATGAATGAATGGATGAAGTGAAAATCCATCAGAAAAAAATTATAATAATCAGAGTTAGATCTCCAACTATTAAAATGAATTTCACAAAGAATAGGAGGAAATTCCTTTCCCAGCTGGAAATTATACCCAGAGACTTTAAATAAAGAGAAGTTGCCTGAGTTTTGAAAATACAGCACAATAAATTTGTCATAAGTGTCATATGGCTTTATTCCTTGATGCTAATATTAATTGTTGATAGCTAGGTACACATGAAAATTCTTTATCTTTCTGACCTTTGCTCCTGTGGCATTTTGACAGACACATTTCTTTTTAAATAAGGACACTATGTGGAATAAGAAGAATTAGGAAAAATATTATGAGCAACATACAGTGTTAATGTTGACTGTTAAGATGAAGTTACAAAGAGTTGGAAGAAATGACTATGAGAAGAGATAAGGAATTTTCTTTTGAGAATCAGGAAATGATGGCTACCTGAGGGGAGGGTTGTGAAGTGATGTGTGAAAAGGTGAATAGTAGTATACTCGATAATATTATCATAAATATGAAAGGTGATGATTATTAGGTGAGGTAATCACATTGCCGGGTATATAATTATTGAATCACTGTATCATAAACCAGAAACTAATATAATATTGCATACCAACTATACTTAAATAAAAGTCAAAGAAAATTAGGAAAGGAGGAATAACCTTTTTAATCATTTCAATATGATTTTTAATAAATCTTTCTGACTGATTCAATCTCTTTAGATTTACTAGGCACTTTTGAGGACAAATATTTTTTATTTATGTTTAAATTTTATTACATTTGTTCATGTGACAATGGTTAATAAGATTATATAGTTTTCAAGTGTCCAAGTTTATAGTACATCGGCTGTATATTGCAATTTGTGTTCACCCACCAAAGTCAAGTCTCCTCCTGTTACCATATATTCGACATTGCTTACCCTCTTCTACCTCCCCCACTAACCCCCTTTTCCCCTTATGATCACCGTACTGTTGTCTGTGTCTATGAGCCCTTGCTTATTTGTCTCGTTGTTTGTTGCTTTGTTTTATAGCCCCTACATGAGTAAAATCCTATGGTTCTTCAATTTTTATATCTGACTTATTTCTTTACACAAGTCGTCTCCATGGTTTTCAATGAATTATTTCACAGTTTTAACATTAAGGTATGTTTGTTAAGTGCCATGCACATTTTCAAATAAACTCTAGAGAAAATTATTTTTTTTAAAGCAAGATAATAAGAACCATGTCCTTTTTATTAAAGGTGTACCTAGAGAGAAGGGGCCTGAAATATATACATCTCAGACGGATTTTTCTTCTGAATCAGCCCTGGGTATTGCCCAACTCAAGGATAAGCACACCCATTCATTTCTTCTTAATAGCAATGGGATGCATTTCAACGGTGACTTGTGTATCCAAATGTGAAGCCAATAGACTCATTTACATACTTTTACTATGTAGAAACTGAACAGGAACATTTTCTCCTTGAAAAAAAAAAAACATTATTCTTATAATGTTGTCAACGTTGGTCTAAATTTGATGAGAAAATGGCAAGTTCATGCCAAAAACTGAACATCTACCAAAGTGTTTTTCCCCTGATATTTTCTTCAAGACCCTTGGTTTAGTTTAGCCCTAAAAAACATCTTCTTCCAAGAGTGGACAG
>PVKM010000001.1:141639-274933 GCA_004027735.1 Carollia perspicillata
AAGAACAAACAAACAAAAAAGAAACCTAAAGGCAGCATTATTTCTAAATCCTTAATTTTTGTGTAAGGAAAATATAACATGGCCATCAATTGAAATAAAAATACTCGAATTACAGAATCTACCAGATCTTGTTTGCCTGGGTTCAAATCTCTGATGAACCACCCATGCTAAACAACTAATTTTACTAGAGGCACGTCAGGCTGATTTAGTTTAAAACTGAATAATGAGAAATTGAGAAACTCTCTTCAATGATGTAATATAAATTTAAATGGACAATATTGGTCACAGTTGAGAAGCAGCATGTTTGAAATATTCTAAGTCAATAATGTAGATACAATTTTTGGAAATGAACACCAAAAAGATTGCTTCATGATTAACTGCAGATTTACTGGTGTTTTGTAAATAAAACTTTGTACAATATATATGGAGCACAATATAATTAAATAATAGTACTGTAGAACTGACACAATTATAAGAATAGTGCATGCTATTAATGAAAACGTAGAATACAAATGTAAAGAACAGGATAAAAAAGCAATATTGTCATCATTCAATCCCACATTTTTCTGTATGTGCTTTTATTTTTAAGTTCCTATTCAATTTTGTTTTAAAATGTCAATACTAATTACTCAATGCTGCCCATTAAACACTGTGAAAGCTGAAGATATCATCCGACTGAGTTAGGAGGAAAGACATATGCAAAGAAAAGAGAGAATACCAAAAGGTATATTGTTACTTCAAGATGTGTTTTAAAGACTAAATGGTCTAGTGACCCCTTAGAAAGAAGTCCAGGTGGGGAGGGCATCAGATTCCCTGAGATGGGTCTGACACAAGGCTCTGGAGAAGCAGACAGTGATGTCTCATCAGTAAGGGGCAACATAATACACAGAGGCATGAGGAAGGAATAGATTTAGGAATATGTCCTAAAGAAATTACAGTAACAAGAAAAAAGTTTTAGTACTCAGCAGGCTTAGGACTGAAAGAGAATACTGGATAAATGATGACACATAATTCGAGAATGTCTTAAAGGGAAAAATGGTATAATCAACACAGAACAATCAGAAGAATAGTCTGGGAACAGAATGCAAAATAGCCTGGCGTGGGAAGAGAGAGAAAGAGGCAAGAGACGTTGAAAATTATTGCAATAAATCAAACATAACAGATTGAAGCCTTCGTGAGAGTGAATAACAGATAAAGGTGACAGATACCACAAAGAAAAACCTTAATAAAATTTCTATTGTCTACTGATAGTGTAATAAGATTACGATTTTTGAAAACTCTGAATGTGATTTCTTTCTTCTTTTTCCTGGAAGCTTGTGGACAAAGGAAAGGAAACAGATGTAGGTGAGAGGGAGGCACATCACTTTTTCCCTTCTTATGTTTCAATCAAGAAGGATGTTCCATACATTGAGAGAAGTAGCAAGGACATTTCTGTCTCCACTTTGAACACTAGGATGAAACTGCTCTTCGGGGTGACTGGGGAAATGTAAGAGCTTATACCTCAGCTGATGAAGCAGGATGTGGTTAGGCACAGGGATGACTCAGTTTGCCCTCCCAGGCCTTCCTCAGTTTTCACAGGCCAGCCGTTAGCCTCATTGTAAAAGACAGCCGGGTAACCTTAGGATAGAGAAGTTGTCTTTCCTGGGGTAAGAAGGAAGACAAGCCAGACACTTTTAGGGATGGTTTACAGTGGATGAATAAGTCAGGAATCTTTAGAAAGCTTAACTGAGCTGAGAGACTCTGAATTTTAACTGTCATTTTCAATTAGCAGATGCTAGCAGAACAGTCAATGGATAGATTCTGCCATTGATCCCGCAAGAAACAGAATGGAGTGAGGTGATCCATTTCCTCTCAACAGCACGATATCATGAGAGCCACTTCTTCACACCCCAGGTGCTAGTTCAGAGAAAAGTAGAGGAATCTCAAACAGAAAACAATCTTCAAATAAGACTGAGTTAAAGCTAAAGTGACTGCTCAAGTTATAGGATTAGAATGACTTTAGAGCTTATACAATCAATATTAGTTTACCTCATACGCAGCAGAAGGAGGAGATCAGAATAGTTTCTGAGAATAAAGGACTCCACATTCCTCTCCTCAGTTAGGAATGAGGCATCAGTAATTTGAGATTCTATTACTAAAGCTGTAACTACCATTTTCTTTTTATGGTTAAAGCATACTGATATCATAAACCAATGATGATAAGAGTCAACTGAACAATTTTCTTTCCTTAATGAGGAGGCAGAGAATCCACATGAGTGGGTTCCCGGAGCCACATAAAATTCCACTATTTTTATCTATAATACCTACTTTAGCTACCTATCCTGTTGGCAGATCACCGGATGGGAGTTATACATTTAAGCACAAGTTGGCTGGGAGCAGAGAAGAGAATATTAATGAATAGACTGTCAAGTTGGTGAAACCAAACATTCATTTTTGATAAGATGACACTGTATACAATGGAAAGAAAAGGGGAGTATCACTTAAGGGTAGAACTAGAAAACGTGGTGAAAGTACATCAGGCAAATACTATGGCAAAAAGACGTAGCTTCCCTTCTTCAGTATGCTAGTGCCTACAGTGCCAGGGTATCGGCAGCATCTTTTAGCCATAAGTCAAATGCCCACTCATCCATGTCATTCATTCTATTTCTTAGTACCACTGCCCAACCCAGGTCTTCATCTCCACTCACCAAAAATATTACGGAAACTTCCTAAGTGGGATATCAAGCTCCAGTCTTTCCAACTAGATTCTAGGAATCTGCACCAGCACTGGACCACATTGATTGGGTTTACTGTCTTATGTCCTAGAGTGTCTAGAACAGAAAATGGAAGTGTGTAAGAGATGTACCTGTGCTCCCTTTCTGTATTAATGACAGAAGCGGTTCACTGACTCTAGAGTTCTTTCCCTCACAAATCTCAGTGCCCACACCATAAATCTCTACTGATTCATCAGTGTTGGCGCACGTAATAAAAGACATCTACCATTTCTGGACTGATGCATGGTAGGCCTAAATGAATGTTTATTGAAATGAAATACTGCACAGACCCAGAAATGGAGTTGTGGGGAGAGAGGGTGCATGAAAAGGAATTCTTAGTGACACTTAGGAATCAGATTAAGAAATAGAAACATCCAATCATTTCTAACCTTCATACCATCCCAAACATACCTCTGATCAAATTATTTAGATTTATCTTACCTAACTGAAAGTAGATTTCTAGGACAAAAACTAGCAATTCCAGTGGGAATAACAAGCAAACAGACAGAAGAACTGAGATGACAAAGACTATTAATTATTAATATCCTTTACTTGGTCTTTGATGATCATTTGTTGCACTTTGTAAGTTCTTAAAACTACAAAAGCATTAAGTATTCACTTCAGCAAGGAGGAAGTTCTGTAGCCTTCTCCATTTGGGGACACAGAGAGAATAGACTGAGGCAGGAATGTGGTTCAGCAGTTACAAACTCAAACAAGCAAGCCAGCAAACACAAGCGACACCATTTTGCAATGAATGGGATCCTGGTGGCACTGTCAACTGAGTGTTCGCAAGCAAAGACAAAGGGGTGTACATAAGAACCAAACTAGGCCAATCAAATGATCCTCTTCAAATTTGGAAGAAAATGGTTAGAATGGGTTCGTCTTCATAAGAATGTTCTAGGGAGATTGTTCATAAAACTGTTATTACACTTTCTAGAAATTTCCGTTTCCTGTGCATCCATGAGATCTCTGATGGGCAGCATATGATTCTGTGACGCAGTCAGTATCCGCCTTGTTATATTCCACCTTCACGAATGTAGGCAGAGTCCAGTTCTTAATACAAAAAGAGAACTCACTCATGTTGGATGCTTCAACAGGATTACCTTGCGGACCTTTTCAAGACCTGAAAACTTTAGCACTTCTGTTTTCAATCTTCATGCACCTCGAAGCTGTTCAATCCATGGTGATGTGATTTCCATTTTTTTATTTGTTTAAGTAAACTAAAGTATGTTATGTGGACTGATACTGATCTCTGATTTTAACTGATATAATGAGTAATATTCTCTATAAAGTTGTAGGACCCTGAGTTTTTGTGAAATGTGTTTGATATGTAACTAAGAACAGAAGTAAAAGCTCTGGTTAACATAAAGCTATTGTTAAATTCAGGAGTTAATATTTTAAAACTTTATTTTCATTTTTCAAATATATCTTATTTAAGATTTTGCTATTAGAGTTGTCCCTTTTTTCTCCCCTTTATTCCCTTCCACACTGTACCCTCCTCCCACCATCATTCCACCCCCTTAGTGTATGTCCATGGGTCGTACCTATAAGTTCTTTGGCTTCTCCATTTCCCATACTATTCTTAACCTCCCCCTGTCTATTCTGTACCTACCATTTATGCTTCTTTTTCCCCTTACCTTTCCCCCCATTCTCCCCAGTCCCCTTCCTCGCTGATATTAAAACCATTTTTAGTATGTTTTCTATGATTGTACAAATTATCAAGCTCCTATTTTGCCAAGTGTGCCAAGTGTACCAAATATACAACAAAAATATTAATAACCCTGACGTGGTCACATAACTTTTGATACTTCTTTCTATGAATCACAACCCTGCCCCATGTGAAATGTACGCCAAAGGCCAGACTCACATGACTGCTCACTAATTTTGGCTCATGAAACCTCAGGTGAGAGCAATGATCATGCGAAAACACGACCCTGGTTGATAGGAAGCAGGATCTAGGGCAGGGGTGTCAAACTCATTTTCACCGGGGGCCACATCAGCCTCGCAGTTGCCTTCACAGGGCCGAAATAATTTTAGGACTGTATAAATATAACTACCCCTTAACAGCTAAGGAGTTGAAATTACATTTGGCCCTTTGAAGGCAACCGCGAGGCCGATGTGGTCCCCCATGAAAATGAGTTTGACGCTCCTCATCTAGAGGAATCACTGCGCAAAAGAAATTTGGAAGAACCCCAAGGTCATCAAGACAGTTGATGTCCATCTGAGTCATGCCCACGTTTGGTATCTTAGCCTCTGTTCCATTTGCACTGCTGCCAGCTTCTCAAGTACAGAAGAGGAAGGGTGAAGGTGTTAATTCGGGTGCTGATATCTGGTGCTTGGAAGATTACGAACACTCTAAAGCTCAGGTAGTAAAGCTCAGGTCATAGCTCTAGAATTACAGGCTATGCCAGACAACAGGCCATTCTGTCTGGAAGCAATCTACATCATTTCCATGCTCTTGACAATTAAAAGTAGGATGTCAGAATTACAAATGCTTTTTTATTCTAACAGCGTTCACGGAACACGAGAATCTAAAGAAGAGAAATGAGTTTTGTTCTATTAAATATTCAAAACTATTTTTTTGCAAGAGATAACAGAAGAATTCATAAATTTCAAGAGAATCTAACACAGTACAAAGCTTGTAGGCATCGTTCATATCCCATGGCCTTCCAAAACATCAATTCCTAGCCCTGGCTGGTGTGGCTCAGTGGATTGAGCACAGGCCTGTGAACCAAAGGATCGCGGTTCGATTCCCAGTCAGGGCACACGCCTGGGTTGCAGGCCAGTTCCCAGCAGGGGACGCACGAGAGGCAACCATACATTGATATTTCTCTCCCTCTCTCCTTCCCTTCCTCTCTAAAGATAAAAAAATAAAATCTTAAAATAAATTAAAAAAAAACACCAATTCCTGAATTCTAAGAGAAATGAACTGATATAGGACCAGATGGGCATGGGGTGATCTGTTCTTGAGCAATATGAGAGCTATTACCTCTAATAAAATTTCTTTCTTACTGTAAATCTACACACCCCATGTGTTCCCTCTATGTAAACATCAGCAGCAGCTGGTAGAGCTGTTATTGATCATGTTCATGGAAACAGAACCATTTTAACAGTGCCCTCCAGCTTAAGAACAAAGGTAAAAAGCAAAAATTTGACACTATAAAAAATATAAGCCATGATGGGACTGTATGACAGAAGATCAGAGGTTTCTCTGAAAAAATATAAGTAATGGTAATGAGGGGTGTGTGTGTGTGTGTGTTTTGTGGGAAAAGTCTGAAGACAGAAGGGCATGATGCATGAATGTGTTTTGCGTGCCATTTAGCGATGCTGGCAACAATATCACTGAAAATAACAACAGAATGGATTAGGAAATCATTTATGAAAGACATATATAAATCTCAACTACCAAATTAAGTGATTACCATGTGTAAGAATTGATACACTTTTTGCCTTTAAAAAATCTTCATCTGGAAGGGCTTGCTTTAAAACATCCTAAACATTTGAATTAGTTCCCAAATATTTATCCTTTTTTTTTTCATTATTAGGGTAGAATAAACACAAAAGTAACTATCTCTTCTAGATGTGCAGTACATTGTGAATACGATCAATTATAGCATCGTAATACTTCAAAACATTTCACTACCTACTTCCATTTCCTCATTGCACTAAAATGCACAATTTCAAAGGCATCTGGTATATATTTCCCAAATCAGAATATTCTTCTCTTACAATATGGACATTAAAGCAATTTACCTGAGGTGACTAAGCAAAGAAAACTGGGTGGTTGAATAGCTTAACCAATTTCATAAAACAAGACTAAACGCATTTACCGGGGAAGGTGGAGGGATCGGGGCGGAAACACTCTATTACATGGAACAGAAAAGCTGTCATGTATCCACCTATTTTTCTCCAGCTCTGACTTCCCCTGACCTAGACCATTACAAAAGAAATGTAAGCACCATGCCCTTCGATCATTCACAACTCAGCCAGAGTTACTATTCTAGAGACCTAACTGACCATGTCATTCTTCCTGGTTAAAATCCTCTCTGGCTTCCCTTTGCCTACAGAATGCTGTCCAAACTCTGGGGAAAAGCACAAGTTGTTTTTTTTACAGCCTAGCTTTGACATGCCCCTTTTATCCCGTCCCATTATCCTGCCTTGTCCTGTTCACAGGACATTCCAAACACCTGAACTTTTCCACATCTCTTTACCAATACAAGCACTTGAATTATTTCATTCCTTTCAATCTGTTCTCTGTGACAGAAATGGCCTTTTTGCATTTCACCATGCCTGGAAAATTGTTCATGGGCTTTGATAAACAACCTCAGGTGGCTTCTCCTTCCTGTCCTCTTTGAAACTTTTCCAGGAAGTGTTGGCTTTTTGTGTCTCTACAATACTTTAGAGAAGCAATTTTCAACCTTTTTCATCTCATGGCACACATGAACCAATTATTAAATTTCTTCAGCACATCAAAAAATATATTACATTTTTTGCTGATCTGACAAAAATAGATATGATTTTGATTCATTCACACAGGTTGGCTATCACTGTGTTGGCTGTTGTCATTTTTTTTTATTTGACAATGTAAGGGAAAAGAGGTCGGTGCCCCTGACTAAATAGTCACATAGTGCATGTTTTAAAAATTCTTGCAGCACACCGATAGAAACTCACTACGTTAGAGGTATCTCCCCAATAGTACCTATCAAACTTGACCCCAGGGGGTTGCTTTCATGTCTATGTCCCTTTTCCAGCTGAAGCGACCATCTCACTGTCTCCTGCATCCCAAAAAAGTCCCTGGCACAATAGAAAGAGATTGGGTAAAAGCCACTCAATGAATAGCAGATTGAAGAAAGCCTCATATAAAGATACATCTTGACAAAGGTATTAAATGGAGGGTATACAGAAAACATTTTGCGTTCTTGAAATAGGTGACTGATAAAAGTGTGAAGGATACAAGATGCTCGGCATGAAGAGTTTCATTGCTTAGTTTCTCTACATTGATAAAACAATCTTATGTGGACTAACACTTAATAAGAAGAATTATGTATTCTTGTAGAGAAGAGATTATTCAATATATAGAAGGTTTAAAAAACCCAGTAAATTGAAACTAGTGCATATGAGAACACTTAGCAAATTCTTGTCTATTACTCAGATCTATACTTTCATGAAACAGTAATGTCTTTATAATTTTAATTTTCTATTGATTATGTCAAGCTGCTAAGGGAATAATAACTAAAAATTTTATGATTTCTCATTTTTATTACCATATTATACTTGTTATACATTAGTGATTATTATTGCATATATATTGTTATACATCAGGGATTGCTTAGCACATTACACAAACGATCGATTACCTAGATAATCTTCAAGACAACCCTAACCATGTGTTCGATTATTCCTGCCGCTGTTTTCAATGGGCAACAGAAGTTGAAAGTAACTGTTTCAAAGGCCACAGCACAGAGTGCTGAAACCAGGATTCAAACCCAAGCAGTCTGATTTCATGTTGCACGAAGCTGTAAGAGTGAAAGTTGATGAGGGGGAGAAAATTATATAAACACTTGTCCCTCCAACCGTGCCATCTGCATTATAAACATTCTTATTTGCATTCATCTTAAATTGTAGCTAGGCTCTTAACTGATATGAAACAAGCTGTTTGGGGGAACATTTCAATGATGAAGGAGTTTCGGCTGAACAATGAGGGAATATTTTCTTTCATGCAATCATGATTGAGAAAATAGCATTTTCCTCATTTCACTAAGACATTAATATTTGGCTTTGAGAGCACACTATTTCTTAATCTGAGTCAAGGATGTCTGGAAAGACTTGTTATTTTTCTTATGGGTAGCATGAAACATAAACATTTGAAACTGAAGTTTTTTTAAAATGGTGTTACAATTGATACAATGAGGATCTGAGAAGACCTGTAATATACAGCACGGAAGACCTTCCACTTCTGGAATGGCGGTATGAGAGAATCTGTAGTCCCACTCGCCAGGAAGCAACCATCCATAACTGGTGAAAGTAATTAAAATGCATGAGAAAAACCAAGCACTTAAATTGTCCCAGAGGCAATACAGCAAATACACAATTATTAAAGAAACTCTACTAAATACCGGGAAGAACAGGGAGAGTCAATGGCACATGAATCATCACCTGCTCCCACCCTCCTCTCTCCTCACCTCACCACATTGTCAAAAGCTCTAAATTTGGGCAGGTGTGGTCAATAAAATGGGGCTCCCTCTCTCCCCAGCTCCCACTCAAGGGCTATGGTGTCTTTCCAAGACGGGGAGGAAGCCAGCCTTTCCCTCCCCTTGCAGCGCCATGTTGCTGTGTTACAGAGGCTAAATTCTTGGTGAGTGCAGCTGAGAGAATGGAGCTCTCTTCCACACAGTCCCCCTCATAGTGCAGAGGCTCTAGTCCAAGTGAGACGGGCTGAGAATATTGGAACTGGGCCCTGATCCCCCGCACCCCATCTCATTCATAGGTCAGAGGTTCTACTCTGGGACAGGTAAGCTAAGAAGACTTAAGACAGCAGACCCTACCCAGCATGGCGCTCACACTGTTACCAAGCACTAGGCCTACATACATCCCTTGCAATGCAAGGCTCAGGGAGTAGAACGAGAAGTCCTGATGGAAATTTCTGGAATCTGTATGGGTACGGTAATCTGAACACTTAGAAAGTAAATAAGACCGTGAAATTTTTTCCATAGAAACCAGAGAGAATTTTAGAAAACTTCCCGACACATCCATGAAATACTAAAATGCATGGACTTTGCAAAAGAATCTAGGACCATGGAAATTGTAATAAGAGAGAAGGATAAAATGAAGGAAAAATTAAAAGGGAAGCTTAATGGAATAAAACATTAATGTGGTAAAAATCCAAAATGTAATAGATCAATGAAAACACACAAAGAGCTGTAAAGATAATTTAAACAACCTAAAATCAAATCAGTATTAAGTGTTATTGTTCCAAATTTTATTGCTTGTATTATTTCTTCATAGTATACATAGCTCCAAGCAATGTCGATTATTACTTTAAATAAATGTCTTTACATACTTTGCTTTCAATTTCCATTGCAATACCCATCTACTAGAATCTCACTATCTCATAATTAAATCAGTGAGGCAATCATGTACCTGGTCCCAGACATTAGTGCTTAACTATAAACTATCTTGCATTTCTTTAACTGATTTATGTTTATCATTATAATTTTTTCCAGAGCAAATTTCATTCAATTAATATTTTCTTATGACTCTCTTCAGTGTTAAGAAAAATTATCCAACACTAGAAAACAAGGCCTTTTCAGGGAAATAAAATGCAGGCATAGCTGTTCTATGTCACTTCAAAAATCCACTCAAGAATTATATTATTTTCTGGAAAATATATACATGTTTTTGATCCTGCACTTTTACCGGTCTAGGAAAAAAATATTCAAATTACCTGTAACCAATCAATAAACTGAAGTTTCCATTTTCACTAGAAATTCAGTTCCATATCATTGCTTTTAACTTACTTTATCATAATAAATATCATTCTCTGGTCTGAAAACATATTAAGTCAGTATGAATTACATATAAAAACACACACAACACAGATTATGGAGTGGAAATAGTTTTCTCCCTACACTACATACCATAATATTCAGAATGCCTGCTCTTATATATCTATATTTCAAAGGGTCTCGGTATTTAAAACTGAAGAAACTCTAACTCTAGCTAGCTTGGCACAGTTGGTTGGGAGTCATTGCACAAAACAAAAGGTTGCTGGTTGGATCCTGGGTCAGGGCACATGCCAGGGTTGCAGGTTGAGTCCCCGGCCAGGCCATGTACCAACAGCAACTAATCAATGTTTCTCTCTCACATCGGTGCTTCTCTTCTCTCTTTACCCCTCCTTTCCCCTCTATCTAAAATCAATAAGCACATCCTCTGTTGAGAATTAAAATTAATTAATTAATCAATCAAGCAATGACATAACACTGAAGAAGTTCCAGCACTTGGCTTACCTAAATCCATAATGCCAAATTCTGTGTACAGACTACTTTTATTAAGTTGCTTTTTATTTTCTACTATACAATTTTGTTTTAGTTTTTTTTAAGTGACGACTGAAGAACTACCACACAATACCGCCAACAAAAAGCACTATGGTGACTTACGCGTTCTTCAAAGGCTGGTCTATAAATAAAATTTTAAATACTTGAAATCATACAGTTCCTTCATTGGCACAAATATAGAGAGCTTAGCTGCCTTCATTATATGACTTGTAATTGCAAAGGAATCTATTCACTCATAACTTTAATGTGGTGTATCATCACACTTTGCATCTGTTCCATTTAAAACACGCACACTCATCAGATCAGGTGTTATGATTTCCAAATTGATTAGTAAAAGCACTTTATAGTTTGATATATTGTTTTATAGTTTGTAATATACTTTCAGAACTGTTATTCAATGGGCCAGTTAGTACAAATAAAGTAACATTTACCTATTGCTTTTCAGTATTATATGCTAATAACAAAAATATTGTACTAATGGATGTAATTGAAGGTCTGAGTTCATTATCTTCACAGATAAAATTAAACCTATATTTATTAAAAATGTGCTGCCACAGTAAAACATTTCATATATACAATATAAAGACTTGACATATTTAACTCCATTATAAAAATCTGGGACACTCAAAAATAAGACAGTCTTTTCTTATTACATCCTAAATGAAAGTAACCTAATAACAGTCTATTAAAAATACTTCATGTTTACAAATAACCACTATTAAAATAATATTAACATTAATACTTAATGAAGAAATACTGATAATAGCACAGAGCAACATATCTATAGTATAGTCAATTTTAAAATATTTTAACATTTTGTAGTATCTACTCAATCCTCACAACAATCTGAGGTACTTAATAGAGGAGTTACATGTGGATTTGCTTAGGGTTGAATATTGTTTGATTAGCAAGAATTCTGGGGGATAATACATTTCAAGTGAGACCATCAGATTTACTCTTGTTGTAGAACAAAAGAGATGGAAAACGGGGGATTTGTGGGGGGTAAGAAATACATTCTCTTACTCTTTCATTTAATGACCTATTATATACTGAAAACAAATCTGCATCATGAGCTGGGCTAGATTTCTTGCATTTTCAGAATGCAAAGAGGAATTAGAACAGAGAGGTAAGGCGCATGTAAGGAGTAGACAGAGAAAAAGTAAAACAAACTAGAAGGTGAGGTCAAGACTTAAGCACAAGGGTCTGTTGAAATCAAGTGAAGACTCAATCAGCATGGAGAAAATTATTTTTCTCATTATTTTCCTTCTTATTGAGGGGGGATATTTGAACATATTTAGGTATGGACAAAAAGGAGCAAGTTAAACAAACAAAAACTCAGAGACACAGACAACAATATGGTGGTTACCAGAGGGAAGGGGGGGTGGGGAACTAGTAAAGTATAAAGGGGGTCAAATATACAGTGAAGGAAGGAGACTTCACTTTGGGTGGTGAAGACACAATGCGGTATACAGATGATATATTGTAGAATTGTACACCTGAAACCTATATAATGTTATTAACCACTGTCACCCCAATAAATTCAATAAAATTTGTTTTTCTAAAGAGAGATTTGGAGATGGGCTCCAGACCCAAGGGAGACTATCTCAGCTTAGCCTGGAGAAAGCACGGCAGAAGGGAGGTTATAACATTGAATAAGCGTGCAGTTCTGAAGAAGAAATGAAAACCGAAAACACCCGACAGCTTCTCTTCTCTTTGATAGGTTGCAGGAAGGTGAGGTAGCAGACTCAGAGGCCTGAAGCAAAGACAGAGACTATTGAAATGTCTATGAGAGAGAATGAGGATGGGCCAGCAGGAGAATGGCAAGGAAACCTCCAACAGCTGACTTTATGGAGTTCACAGATGAAGGCAGCAACTACAATCGGCAGGACATCACTCTTCGTGGTCGTGAGGTTTTTTGTGTCATTACACAGCTGTCAGGAAGTAGGCATGGAGAATTAGATAAATTTATTTTACTCCAGTTTACGCAAATATGTGCAAGTGGATGTGATGGAAAAAAGGGAAACATTTTGGGAAGTTTGTTTTCAAGTCGTCCAAATGCTAAGAAAATGTAGACGAAAGAACTCCAGTCAGGCCTTGGCTGTGTGGCTCAGTTGGAGTGTCAGCCCAGACACCAAAAGGTTGCAGGTTCAATTCCAGGTCAGGACACATACCTAGGTTGTGGGTTTGATCGGTGGTCAGGGCATGTATGGGAAGCAACCGATCAATGCTTCTCTCTCTCTCCTTTCCCTCTCCCTCCCTCTTTCTCTAAATCAATAAACATATCCTTGGGTGAAGATATAGAAAGAAGAAGAAATCCAGTCAGTGTCAAAAGCTTTGTGGACTAAAGGCTACCAACAGGAGGTCAGTACCCCACAGCAACAAGGAAGAGAGATGTCAAGAAACTCAAAGAAGGATGGGCTACTGTGCTCTGGAAAGAATCCAAAAAGGCAGTGACTAAACCACATCTCCTTATGCCACTGAAAATGAGAAAGAAAAATAGATGTGTCCGTTGTCAGACAGCTTCAGACGGCAAGGGACAGACAACCACCATTTCACGAGTATTTTAAAGCAGTCCTTTCTTATCAAGCATTGATTTACCTGTCCTTACACTGTCTTTTTTTTAGCCATGGTGGCAGGTCCAAAGAATGCATCACATGTTATTTCTTTTAACAAGTTTGGGAAAGTAATTTTACTTCATAATAAGGAACAGGAAGCTCATATAGAATTTCATAAGTTCTTTATGTGAAACAAGTTTTTATTTTTCTTTACTATAAAATTATACATTTAATTAAACTTTATCATGTCCAAACTTGCTGGAGTTTATTTCCAAATGTCAAAAGTGTCTATCTAGCATTTGAGTTCTAAAAATCCTTAACTGGTTTTCATCTATGTACAATATCATTTTGTGAATTCGATTAAAACTAAATTCTGAAATTTTACATTATTTCCAGGAGCCATTTTTTTTAAGGTAGATGTCTCCACATGACACAAAAAGTTTCCACAGTGATTAAGGAGGATATTTTAAAACATGTTGATATCATTTTTACATTCCCTTATGTAATTGTTAAACTATAAAATAATACAGATATTCACATCCCTGAATTAGGTTTATAACAATAAAACATTTAAAAAATGGCTTAAAAAACCTTATATTCAATTTTAAATATTACATATCATATTGGAAAACTAAATTTAATATATATGTTTTTTCATAATCTTATACATAAACCTTCAAATAAATTAAGTATTTTCAAAATATGTTTAGCCCTGGCTGGTGTGGCTCAATGGATTGAGCGCTGGACTGTGAAGCAAAGGGTTGCCAGTTTGATTCCCAGTCAGGGCACATGCCTGGGATGCAGGCCAGGTCCCCAGTAGGGGGGCGCGTGAGAGGCAACCACACATTGATCTTTCTCTCCTCTTTCTCCCTACCTTCCCCTCTCTCCAAAAATAAATAAAATATTAAAACAAACAAAAAAAAACAAAATATGTTTAAATAGTTTTATATTTGCTGCCCCAGCACTGCAAATGATATTTAAAATATTAGAATGAGCCCTGGCTGGTATGGCTCAGTGGATTGAGTGCCAGCCTGTGAAACAAAGGGTCACCAGTTTGGTTCCCAGTAGTGGTACATGCCTGGGTTGCGGGCCAGGTCCACAGTGCAGGACAAGTGAGAGGCAACCATGCATTGATGTGTCTCTCCCCCTCTTTCTCCCTCTTTTCCCCTCTGTCTAAAAATAAATAAATAAAATCTTTAAAAAATAAAAAAAAATATTGGAATGATGTAACATAAGTCATATAGATATTTATCATGCACACTTGAAAGAAAGCCATTTATATAGTCAGTGTACATACAGGGTAAAGCTGATCCGATTAAAGAGATGGTCCCATGTTGTTGATTCAACTGTTTCTGACAAAATTATAAATATAAAGAGAAACCTGTGTTGCTCAAATACATCGGTTATAATTTTGCATGCTTCATGCCATCCATATGATTGGGTTTTATGTTGAAATCAGTGATAAATATTCTTAGGTGATTAACAATGCACACAGTTTGATTTCAAAAGAACACAGTTTTTTTTTTCTGACACTGTGAAATATAACTGCTTGTGAATTTATTTCAACCTAGCTCTGAAATGTAGTGCTTAAATTTCCATCAGTTTGACAAACAGTCTCTGGCCATACCACCCTGAAAGCGCCTAATCTCGTCTGACAAACAGTCATAGAGTCTCCCCTTTGTAAATGGCTCTGTGTTTAGCACTGGGGATAACAATGTGAATAAGACCAAGGTCCACGCCATCACGTATTTCACCGTCTAGGAGAGAAAACAGCCAAGACGTACTTGTTGAAGGCAGACAGGGCGCCAGACGAATAGGCCAAAAGCTGAGAGAACAAAGGGAAGGAAACAGACAATTCTGACTTGAGGAATTAGAGCATTTAAGCTGAAAAACTCCATTTAGAATAATGAGAAGGATGAGAAAAAAGGGCAAGGAGGAATCTCTATCAATAGCATATACTGAATAACTATGACACAGGATAGATTTATAATGAGGATAAAAGTTACTTAAAAATGAGCATTTCAAACTTTCATTTCCCTGACTTGGGCAGAAAAGAGCTCTTGCTTTTAGCATCAGCTTATGAGCTTTCCTTTATTGTAAACAAAACAAAGAAAAAAATAACCGAGTGATGAGAGAATCAGAGAGAATACTAAAGGAAACAAACATGCTAACCTCATTTACAACTAAAATGTTGAGTGGGATAGAGCAAAAAATAAAGCAATGATGGCAGAGTTTCAGAGAGAAGGAAGGGTTGTCGTGAAACAAAATGAGACTGCCCTTCTGACCAATATAGGACACTGGGGAGACACGAATGGCGGCAAGCATATTTAAGATGGACCGTGAATGCTTGCCCTTACCACCTTGGATGTTTCATTGTGAGACAGCTGAAATAAACATGAAATCCTTTTATTTAACCTGTGGATCTCAGACCGCCTCCTTGAAATGGACATCATTCAAACAGTGAGTCTCATGAAGCCTAGGGATGGTTTGGGTTAGACAGTATTGGAGGGGCCACAAAGGAGAGTGACCAAGAAAAAGGTGAACATGCATGAGTGAGACAGACAGTATCATTTTGAATGCTGTCTCAAGGACCTTGTATTCTACAGACAATGGAAAATTATGAAAAATATTTAAGCATCAGTAATTGTATGACCAGATATGGGTTTTTAAGAAATAAATCAAGCAGCAGTATGTAGGCTATGAGAGAAGTAGGAAAAATAGTTGAGGTCAGGGAGGGAAACATTCGAAACAAAAAATGATAGAGATTTCACATATATTTTGGAGGTATAAACAACTGGTATAGCAATAGGTAAGATTTAGTTGATGAGGGAAAGGGGAAAATAAAAAAAAAGATTATTCCTATCTCTCTAGTTAAATACAGTTCATGTTAGATGACTAAGGATTACAAAATTACCTTGGAAAGGGACTAACTCTAAATCTATAACAATATTATTCTGAAAACTGAACATTTGTCCATTAGCTCTTAATCACATTTGATTTTTATGATAAAGACAACTCAAAAATGTCATCTTATTTTTGTGGTGTTTCCCAAAATGTAAAAGCAGTGTAATGTTCCTTTGAAAAAATAACACACAGGAATATCAATTTCCATTAATACTAACACAGGGGTTTAGAAAAATAAAATTATGGATTGAAGCTATACATCTGGACATGGATTTCAAAATATTCATTTCAACCAAGTTATCTATATACCACAACTGCTCATGTTCAAATGTCCTTAGTCTTAATAGGTTACTACTTAGCTCATACCAACCACAAAGGTTTCACTAGTACCACCCATTAGAAATTTCCTTCCCCTACTCTCTATTCATAAATCTCTACTGTTGTATTTTTGCATGCATTCATTTGCACGGTAGTTCAACAGACATTTGAGTACTAACATCTGACACCGCCATGGAGTGTTAGAGATCAAGAAGTCACATACTCATACAAATGCATGTGAACAAACAAGTCCATGCAACTAATTATGTGAAGAAATGAGGAAATACAATAGGAGGTTTTGGCACCTAACGGAAGAGGTCAATGGCGGGAAAATAAGAAAGAATGAAAGCAAAGAGAGTATTAAAATATACCCAGGATTATTGAGGCTTAGAACTTTTTAAGTGTATGTGACATGTGTTACAGATCTTCATATCTTTGGAAATGTGTTCTTAACATTCAGGAAGCACTTGTTCAACAATTCAATGAATAAATTCCTACCTCTCCTTTGCCAAACTAGGAATCTTTCAGAAAGAGGAAGTGTAAATAAGTTCAGAATCTTACACTGTTTTTCAATATGTGCTTGCTAAATATGAGTAAGATAAACTTACTAACTAGTGCATTTGCCATTCTCTTTCTTCTGCTACTTTAGTTTACTACTCAGGCTTTCGATATGACCAAAGTCATATTTCTATTTTTTTATGAGAACTGTCTCTAATACCCTTTCTTCATAGCTGTATGTTTTATAGTATTTAAGTTTATAGATTGTTTTTTTTCATAAGCAGTTTATGCAAATGAGATATTAACCATTTGTACAGCAAATACATCGATGCATTTCACTTAACACATTGTGCAGTGGGTTGTCATTAGATAATTCCTTATCATTTATTTATTCCATACTTTCCCTTGGTCTGTGGCTACTTCTGGTCCAATCCCTCTGCTTACCTTTTCCAGTCCCTGAAAATTTCTGAATATATTGTTTACAAATAAAAAATAAACAAATATTTTAAAGTAATAGTGATTTTAAAACAATTGCACATTAGTTGCACAGGCATAGGACAACCAGTGAATTCGGGTCCTTCATGAACAGGTAAATTAAAGTCATTGCCCTGTGCTCAGGGACAGATTCTGTGGGCAGATCTAACCCCAGGGTCATTTTTCCTCATGCACACACAAAATCCTTTCCTACTTCTAGGTAGAACAATTCTAATTGTCATATACTTCCTGATATCTCAGTAAGGTATTTTTCTGGCTCTTTAAAAATAGGTCATTAAGACCTAGCTGGTGTGGCTCAGTGGATTGAGCTCTTGCCTGTGAACTGAAAGGTTGCTGGTTCGATTCCCAGTCAGGACACATGCCTGGGTTGTGGGCCAGGTCCCCAGTTGGGAGCATTGGAGAGGCAACCACACACTGACATTTCTCTCCCTCTCTTTCTTCCTCCCTTCCCCCCTCTCTGAAAATAAATAAATAAAATCTTTAAAAAAACATGCCATTCACTTTTCAAGCAATTTGAAAATTTCAAATAATTAACTCATAGGAGTGAGAGTTCTAACCAAAACCTTCCTCCCGCACTTAATTGATTGGATAAATTGTAGACATCAATTTTAAAACAATGATAATATATATTTATTTTTAGATAGAGGGGAAAGGAGAGAGAAAGAGATGGAGAGAAACATTGATGTGAGA
Source organism: Carollia perspicillata (assembly GCA_004027735.1). NCBI lineage: Eukaryota > Metazoa > Chordata > Mammalia > Chiroptera > Phyllostomidae > Carollia > Carollia perspicillata. The sequence continues at coordinate 159,907 of PVKM010000001.1, forward strand.
GAGAAACAGCAATTGGTTGCCTCTTGCACGTGCTCTGACTGCGATGAACCCACACCCCAGGCACACGCCCTCACCAGGAATCAAAACAAACATCTTTTGCCCTGTGGAAAAACACCCAACCAACTGAGCCACACAAATTGGGGTGACATGAAGATTTTGGACAGAAGAAAAGGAGAGATAATTTGGTGCATGGCCTACTTCGGTTGGTAGGAGTGACCTGGATTGATAGAATTAGATAGTTTATGGAATTGTGGGCTAAATATGTAAAGATCGGCTCTCACTCAAAGAATAACTTACTTTGATTGTTATACTTAAAATGAGTGTGTGTGTGTGCTCCTACTTCAAATGGTTTTATGAACTGAAAAATCAGCACTATAATGTAATGTGCAGTGGTTCATAACTACTCAAATTGCCAAATGCTTATTCATTTCCAACCTCTTATCAAGTCTATAATTACATTACTTCATTTCCCCCTTCATTTTTACATTCTTACAACTAGACTTTAGTTTGAATGTGCAATTCTGAATGGGAAGTTGAAGTATTCTATTGGTTTTGCCTTTGAGATACAACATCATCGAGTAATATTTAGACTGCTTCTAGATTTTCACAAACAAGGTAAGTTGCCACCAAAAGAGCCAATTGAAACTCAAGGGTATAACATACTACAATTGGGAGTCCATGAGACCCCTTTGTTTTGCCTGGTAGGTTTTTAAAAACTATGGATACTGTTGGTAGTAAATATCCATAGAACTCCCCCCAGATCCATGAATCGGTACACTGAGATTTCATTTAGACAGTTTGTGGTATGGTAACTAGTGTCTTTTGATTTTGATACTTATTATTATTAAAGATATAAACTCAATACTAAAAAGTCTTACCAAATTATGCAAAGAATGATGTAACAGCGTTTTTGAGCAGGATAATCAAGTTTCTTTATACTTGATTTTCAGTTGAAATCCCAGAAGTTCAAATTCCCAAGCTTTATTGCCTTTCTCCAAAAATATTTGTTCAGCAAACTTCAGAGAACACTCCACTTTTTTCTCGATGAATTTTTGCTTTACCTTTTTATGTTATGCTCTATGGAAATGATGTTTTAGATATCAGTGAATCACGTTATCATCTTAGTTTCTTTTATTCTGAACCAGTTTTGCTCTCATTTCATTTACTCTACACATTTTTCTTATAGTGCAAAGCTATTGCAGCTAACATTTTGGTTGTTGAGGAGATTCTAAAACTTACAGAAAATTCTGCTGGCCTTAGATCTACAATGTATAGTAGTTGTTCTGCCTTCCCAAGACATAATACACAAGTATTTTAATCTGGGAAGATATATTGTCCAATATAAAATCTACAGACCATAAGTCAACCACAGAGAAAAAATCTAATCCCCATTAACATAAAAGAAAATGGGGGAAGCCTTTCACCACGGGGTTGCACAATGCAAATTTCCATGGAGAAATTTTGTATAAGCAGAATTTCTGCCCTGTCTGTGCTGTTCAAACAGTTCCTTAGCATGGTCACTGATGTAGTTAGTTCACTTTCAAGGCATTAAAGGAAAAATTTCTATATGCTGCAGTACCCAGCTTCAGGACTGGCCACAAGTAATAGTGTAAGCCCTAAGACATTTGGGGAAATCAAAGTAATAAAGGATCCATTGACTGTCTCTTTGATAGGAACACAAGCTATAACTCGAAGGGCATCACCTTCTGCCTAGGAAGTGGAATAGCTGTTGGAGAATTATGGAGCTGCTGTGGGAGAGAAGCTGCCTGGTTCATGGAGTGAGACCCAAACTGAAGGGACTGATGCTGGAAAAGATGCAGAAATTCAACAGATTCCCTGCTGAGGACAGTTAGTTCAGATCAGTACAAAATGTTCTAATGAACAGGACAGGTTGCTGTACCTGGAATACCCCTAGAATAAATAGTAAATTTACTTAAATGTTCTGTTAGCCACAAATCAGTTGGTGTCAAATATGGAACACAAAGAAACAAATGATTTTTTTAAGGCTGTCATATTCAGAAACATATATCCAGGGCTGTATTTCATAATGCTTTCATCCAAATATGTGTATCAGTTAGAACTGTGAAATGGCATGTGTGTTTTTCTGTCATATTTTTAACATTAATATTTTGTTTATTTTTCATGCACAGAACATTCTTAGTAGCCAAATTGAGGAAGATAATAATAAACATAATTTATAAATCCTGGTCCTATATACAATAAAACTGATTAACTTCTATGTAATTGTATCAAAGCTCAATAGAGATTAGGGTTTTGAGAATTCTGAGATTATTTTTTAATTGAAATATTATTTTATTGTTTATACTATCAGAGTTATCCCAATTATTCTCCCATTGACAGCTCTACCCAGCCTGACTGCTACAACATGGTCCATGCCCATGGGTCATTCATACATGCTCTTTAACTAATCCCTTTACCTGGGTTTTGAAAATTATTGGGTAGCACCAAGTGTTGAGTTTCAGTGTTTCCTTTAAAGATATTTTTGGCTTCTTCTTCTACTCTTACAAATTGGCTCTGCTTCTTTAATTCTCTACTCACATCTACATCTAAGTCATTCTAAACTACCCATCCGGCCAGGACCTGCTCAATAAATGTGAATCAGTGACAAAATTACCTAAACAAACATGATGTGCTTCAAACTATCACAATCCATTCCCAAGATGCTGAGGTAGCTATTTCATTAGATTGTATTGCTACCCTTGCTGTCCATTCATGTAGACTATCAAATACTAAAAGAAATATAGATATATAAGCCCAGGAGACTTGACTAAACTGCAATAGATAAAAATAAGCTATCAATCAAGTGAGAAATGGATAAATGTGCTATGTGAATACCATGATGAGATCATCATTTTTATTTTAATCATTGGATCTTAAACAGATCTCAATAATGTGCTGTCAATTTACTTAGATATAATAACCAAGAACTAAAGTAAGAGTCCTTTGGCACTTTAATTGTCCTAATATGAGCACAGCTGCCAGAATGGAAATTACTCCCTTGGTATAATTTTTGAGACATCAATGAACATTTTCAGATGAGGAGGAAAACACTTCTTATACTACCATGGTCATTTATGTAAATGAACCCTACTTGCTTAAAAGAGTTAATATGATAATTTCTTCTATTACCTTAAAAATAGAAAAATAAAACTTTCTACTCATGTGTATGGGATTTAAAATAGTCTCACAGCCTAAAGAGTAATGGATTATTTCTAAGCTTCAGAATGGTTAAATTGTCATGAATACTAAGTATTTTTCCCATGCATAGGGATGAATAACAGATATACAACTGAATACAGAAAAATTATTTAGTGTAAGTAATGTATATTCTATTAAAGGTGACATAGGCAGTTACTCTTCTGTTAATATCAGTACCCAGTATTACTGAAAGAAATTTAAAATAAACACTTATATTACAGATTTAAGCCAAATCAGTACCAGTACTTTATTGACATGAAGCATTATTTTGGTTACTTCAAGCTATAAAAGAATGGCACATAACAGTACACAAATCTCTATTATTAATATATACACATATATATGAATATATGACAAGATATCTTCCTTTACATCATTTGATCAATTAATATAAATTGTGAATTGACACAAATCTTCAATAATATTAATTACCCTCCACTGTGAGCTTGAAAAAATATATAAAGGCAATAATTCTAATTAGAGACTGATCAAAATCCCATTTCTGATAAGCTTATGCCTATATTGGAACATCAGTTTCAACAGACTCTTAATACAGTGCCCAATATACTAAACACCTTGATAGACAGAAAAGAATGACAAATAGTTTATCAACAGATTGTCTTCTTGATGAATAAAGAAAAATGCCTAGGCCAACTGGCAATACAAAGCATTAAATGACTCCTTGATAAAAAGTTCTTATTTATATGAACTGAATTAACTCCTTGAAACATCTAAATTAATTACTCAAGTGGTTTTATTCTAACTTGCCAAAGGTAAAATCATTTTATGATTAAATCTATCCTAAAATAGAAACAGGGAGTCATATACATGCATCTAAATTAGAACACCAATTTCCAGTAAGTTAAAAAAGTCAATCTATCATCACAATGAATTCTAAGCAACATGTTGTAAACATACAAATATATGAGTCCTTTAATGTATGTATTATGGTAATATAGTTATTTTTTTCTAATTTTAATCATGTAGAAAACTTTAGAAAAACATGCTCCTACAAATTTTAGTTGCTTTGATTAAAGAAAAACAAATAAACATACACAAAAACTATTTTGCTGCTGAAAATATACTAGGGCATATATTTGTTTTCCCACTCATCTAGGCCATGTTTATTCTCCTATAGAATAAAATGACTATTTTTAGCATAGCAAGTTACCATTAAATGTTTTTGTAAGTTCTACTGAGAGTGCATTTGACAATGATGATTAAAACAAGTAATAGGAACACAGCTGTATTTTCAGTTCGAAGCTTTGCATCACATCCAGGGCAATGTGAACTACACACTTTGACATGGAAAACACATTCTGGAGGTTACTGAACTATATGGATAATATATAGGCCCTGACCTGGACCATAGTGAGAACTTTATAAGTAAAAAAGACATTAAGACCATAGTAAAATAATTTTTAAGACTGTACTAAAGAGGGTGATCAGTAAGAAAAAGACCATATACTTCTACAGAAAAAAACAAAACTGAGAAATAGTAAAAGTTCTATGTAGTTTCTTAAATGTCATGTGAGTTGAAATAATTGAAATCTTCCCTACTATAGCACTAAATATTTACATTTTTGAAATTTGAAATTCTGTCCAAAGGTTAGATATTGAATATGTGTAATGATAATCCATTCTATATACTATTGAAGGTATATGAATGCATGTATTTGGCCTGGTCCAATTTAATCTAGTCTATCTTTAAACCATAATCATTCATTCATTCATTCATTCATTCATTCATCTGAACAAGTGAATATTTGTCTGCTATTATGTTCCATGTACTATTCCAACATTTTAATGATAAAGCAATTTAAATAAACAGATACATTCCTACTTTCATAGAGCTTATATTCTAATTTTGAAGGGAGACAGAAAATAAGTATGTTAGGTCGTGGTAAGTGATATGGAGACAAAGTATGATAAGGAGAGTAGAGTGAGGGGTGTATTGGTGGCAGGAGCTTTTGGTTTGAGATACTCAAGAAACACCTCCCAGGTGAAATGATACAGGAATGGAGGGCCATGAAAGAAGGAAGGGAGTAAACCTTGAGGATGGATAGGAGTATTTTGAAAAAGGGTAACAGTAATTTCAAAACTCATGAGCAGCAGAGTTGTGGTGGTGTGTCCAAGTACAGTGAGGTGGGCGGTGGAGCTGGTGTGGAGGAGGGGAGAGGAGAGGGGACAATGCGGACAATGCAGGTAGAGGGAGAAAGATTGTCTGTGTATGGTGCAGAATTTGGAATCTGATATGAATGAGATGGAGAGAGAAACATGATTGACTTACATTTTCAATGAATCACTGTGGCTGCTTGTGGAGAACAGAACCAAGTTTCGCAAAGTTGGACTTGGGCTAGGTAAAAAGTTCTTAAAGTAATCCAAGACATGGAAGAGGGTGGAATGGACCAGAGTCCTACTAACAGAGACATGAGAAGTGATTGGATTCTAGAGATATATTGGAGGTAGAGTTCACAGGATTTGCTGATGATTTCGATGTGAGGGATGAGGGCAAGAAAGGAATCAAGAATGACGCCAAGATTTTTGCTCTGCATAACTGAGGGAATGGAATGCCCTTCCCTGCTTCAGAGCATACTGTACATGAAGTGGGCTTAGCACTGAGAAATAAGGAGTTGAGTTCAGTTTTATAGATCACAGAGACAAATGTGCTTGATTTGATATACTGCATCAAAGACAAAGGAAAGTCTTGTGAAAGATGAACCAAGGGACTAGAATCCCATTTAAAATCAGATGTACATTTCCTTCCCCCTGAAATGGAGAGAACACAGAGCAGGTATCTATAGATCCTCATTCATTTACAGATGTGTAATCCCAGTATTATCTTATACACATGTATTGAGAAATCAAAGCAAAAAATAATAATGTTTTCCACTGTTTGGCACTACTAAGAGAAACCTAAAAATATGAACCACTGGACAAGGTCAGTTAGTCACAACTACATACATGAGAGGCCATAGATGTAGCATCGCATGACTTGAAAAAACTGAATAAGGCCTTGTTATTGTTCTTTCCAAAGTGTTCAAAACCAGCAGAAAGTCGGACTTACAAATCGTTCAGTGATGCCAGAGCTTTCTGATTACAACCAGGTAATTGAACATCAGAGAAACAGGAGTATAGAGTTGGAAAGCACGGCAAGCTTGCCAAAGTCACTACCCTAACCAAGGAGGACATCTGTGATGTGATTGCTGGACAATGTGCCTTCTCTCTCCAGTTTGGGCATTTTCTTATCGTTTATGAAGTTCACTTTTCAATATTTTAGCTCAAAAGTATCAACAGTCTCATAAGAGAAAAATGTTCACTTTTGATATCAACACATAATTTTCTGAGCGTTATAACCTTTTGGAAAAAAAATTTGTGTTAACTACAAAGCGTGATCTAGCACATAGTACCAAGTAAGTTCCTTGCCCACAGGAGGAACTATGCTACATTAGAAACAAGAATGTACCTTTGAGAATATCATGCTTACTGAAATAAGTCAGAAAAAGTTAAGAATCCTATGATTCCATTCATACGTGGGATATAAAAATGAAAGTAGCCAATGAACAAAACAGAAAAATGTGAAAACTCATAGACACCGAAAACAGTATGGTGGTTACCAGAAGGACGTGGGGTGGGAGTAGTAAACAGTACGGAGGGGATAAATGGTGATGGAAGGAGACTTGACTTGAGGTAGTGAACACACAATGCAATATACAGATGATGCATCATAAAATTGTACACTTGAAACCTATGTGATCTTATTAAGCAATGCCACCCCGATAGGTTTAATTTTAAAAGAAAAAAGAAACAAGTATGACCAATGTTGAGTTCGTAGCAACATTTTGGTTGCTACGAACGTTCACTTTTCTTTTAATAAAATGAACACATCTCATGGGTGTTTTATTTTCCCTCCATTCTTACTGCACGGAAAGACATCCATACTTTCATGTACATGCTAACCTATGAGACATTTTTTAGTTCTAGAGGGTAGGATTAGCATTTAACATTACTGGCAGAGAGATTCTGGTATTGCTTACTGCCTGAGCATGAGCTCCCCCAAAAAACATGCATAAGCAAATGTATAGACATGGTCTACTAAACTAATGTTTTTTTAAATTTTCTTCAATGTTATTTTTTTCATTTCCACAGTATAATTCTAAAAAGTGTCTATTCTTGGAAATTCTATAAGATTATTTGGAAAGTGGCTTTCCTTTTTTCAGCGATTCATAGGCTTGCAGGGACTATTAGAGTATCCATCTTTTCTTTCTGTGAACATGGGTTTCTCTGCAGAATTCACAGAATACTTTCTCCCTAAAGATAAGGCACCTAAACAAAGTGCCAACACACCTCTTTTGAGACATGAGATAAAGGGCAGGATCAACACCATCTATAATTTCCTATCTCCAGGTGCACAGAGCTGTGATCGTGCAGCTAACACAACTGACATAGCTGGCTTCCTGAAAAAGAATGCTGATACTAACAGCAAATACATTCTAGAAACTTAGCACACCAAGATACTATGGTTAGCATTGCCATATTAGGAAAGACATTATTAGTGCTGTGTCACAGGTGACCTGATGCTAAAAATATTATAAATCTGGTGGGCACTAAGTCAAGATTCAAATGTAGGAATTCTCGCTCAACATAACATAGCAGTAATGAGCTCAGGGTTCATAACCAGACTTTTGGGTTCAAATCCAGGCCTTCCAATTACTCAACTGTTCCCTACCCTGGTTACCTTATTTCTAAAATAGAATCATAACGGCATCATCTAATAGGTTGAGAAGAGTGAATTTGTTACTCGTAAGCCCAGTCTGATTATGGTTAGAACAGCAGACATGCCTAAATGAAAAGAGATTTTCCAACATACCCAATGAACACTCTTCAAAGTGTCCCAGTCAGGAAAAGCAAGGAATCACTGGCGGAAAGCAGACATAACTAAATTCAACGTGATACCCTGGATTGGATCCCAGAACAAAAAGGGACATCCATGAATAAACTTCTGAAATCCAAATGAAGGCTACAGTTCAGTTAATAATGTACCAAGGTTAAATTTTAGTCTGGACCAAAATATCACACTGATGTAAGTTGTTAACATTTGGGAAAATTAGAGGTATATGAGAACTTTATACTTTATTTTTAACGTTGCTGTAATGAGTCCAAACTATCAATGTATTTTTTCAAGTGAATCAGTTAAATTGATTAACGTGTGTGAGAAAGATTAGTGCCAGGCACATAATAAATGCTAAATAAATCTTAGCTCTTAGTAATCAGTTAGTAGTAAGTGCTAGACGCTGTGCCCAGACCAGAGATGAGGATAAACATGAGAAAGAAAGGAGATAAGAAAGCAATTAGAAAAGATCACAGGGAAAGTTTGCTGTTCTGCAACTGAGGGGCTGAAGTTCAGACATGTGTAGAACAGCAAGTAGCAGGGCCTAGAGTCACCATCTTCACTGCCCTACTGCACCACACCCTTCTTATTGTGATGGTCCCCTGCGATGTAGAGTCGTCCTCTCTTTGCCATTAAATCTTAGGGGTAGTGTAAAAGTGTTTCTTTCACTGCTGATGGCTTTAAAACTCTGGACAGGGGAGAAGATTATAAGGCAAAGTTGTGACTTGTTAGAAAGAATAGGGGAGAACATCATACTAATGTTGCTGAATGCTTTTGATGATTAAGAATATTTAACTTTCTATGTACAGGAAACTGCTTTGAGTTAGCCCGTCATAGGACAAGCCAATGAATGCTCTGAAAAGTGCCTGAAAAATGTTTGAAAGCTTCGTGGGATAGGTGTTACCTTCTGGAAAGCTGTGGCAACACATGCTTTGAGTGCGGATGTTAAGAAGCTGAGACAGTGAACAGATCTTCACACATCCAGAAACTAGAGCTGCAGTGACAGGTCTCGCAAAGCGCACTTGGCTTTACACAGCTTTCTAGAAGTGTATGTGCCATGAATACCCAGCATATTTCCACCCGTTAAAGAAGCAGGATATTGATGTGTTTAACGTATAGAGCACTAAGTGTGTACTACATACATAATTCTAAAAAATACCGCATGCCATCTGTTCAGAGACCCAGACATTTAATCCATTTTAATATCTTTGAAATCAAGATATAGCTTACAATCAACAATATCATTTTTTAATTTGGCAGCATTTTTTCTCCCTCTGTGGTTCACAAAACTGTGGTGCATTCTGACCTTGATGGCACTTGACAGTTGAAAAAAACTGGTGACAATTTCTTTATGTGTTTCATGTGAAAGTTGGTACCATTGCATTGAGGACTACTACAGAACCACTCAGAAGAAAATGACTAATGCAAATTACACTTGGGAATGACTTCCACTTTTATCTACACACAAACTGGCATTCTGCCCTAATTTTCCTCTATACCTGGATGTTAATAGACCAGCAAGGTTTGAATTGGTGAGACAGTACATAGGAATGTTCAAGAAATACAATAAACACTCTATTTTCTTAACAAATAGGCTACAGGCTATGTGGGTTGATAGTAAATAAAAGACTTATATGCTAAAAGTGGAAGCGCATGGAGAAGCACATGTAAAAGCTTGGGAAAGACGCCCTGAGTGCTGGGACACTAATGTTCAACATTTGATGCCTACGGCATCATCTAATAGGTTGAGCACTCAGCCTATTAGAGCAAACTCAGAGGTTTGGGCTAATTATCATTGAAATTAATCATTGATGAGTGGAAGTTCTGGCAATGGGATGCTTACAAAACATTAGGCTAGGAATGCTAGCACTCTTACTCAAAAATCCTCATACTATATTACTATACTATATAGGATGGTGGTCTGATTGGAATGATAAAATGTCACTTGAATGACCTACTTCCCTTGGTTCCATGTAGTACATTCAACTACATTACCCGTAATTTATGTGTCAATTCATTTCTTCATGCTTATAAGGACATACTAATATGAGATAGCACCGTTAGTATGTTGCAGTCACATACAAGTAGAGGTTGATGACACGCACATACACATAAAATTGACATAAATACAGTGTTCTTAAGGAATGGGGAAGGGGAGGGACAGAGGCGTGAAAGGGAACATTTGATAAATAGTTTCAACACAAGGGTGGATATGAGAAATATGTAAAAAGATGCAGGTTACATTACGTAAGAGATCAGAGGAAGAGAACGAAGGAGGATTTCCGCTCTCTAAATGGATGAAGCTTTAAGAAAAAAAGTTAAATTTGCACTGAAAAGGCAAAAAAAGGGTGCCTTCATTACATATTATTCAAGCTCGGCGGTCACAGGTGCTAGTTGTTACTCCCAGTTCACTTATTCACACCCTGTCTAGTTTAAAAACTGTTAGCTGACTTAAGCCTTATCCCCAAAGGCCTCTTTTCATCAGAGACTGTTAGCAACCAATGTCCCTGCCATTTGGAAAATGCCAGTAATAAATGCATCTGTAACTCTCAAGTGGTTCATCTTAACAGATCGAGAGCAAAATGAGAGAGTTTCATCAGTGGCAGCATTTGACAATGTGCTATCGGTGTTGTAAGGCTGCTATAGATTGTTAGGGTGCCTTTTTAGTCATAAGTACTAGACATACCAGTGAATATCTAAAAACCTGTAAAGTCAATTAATTAGGAGTAGTGGCAGTCCTGTGATACTGTAATGTCACTCTTCAAACAGCTATGGTCTGGCTTGAAAAAACCTCACTACAAGGCTTATTTTGGTTTTGTTTCCCCTGCTATTCTTCATTTAACACATCATGTTAGAGAGACGAGCCTTTATATACAATGTCCTTTTTGATGGATTAAGAATGTATCTAAAATATCCCTGGCTGGCGTAGCTCAGTGGATTGAGCACGGGCCTGTGAAGCAAAGGGTCACTGGTTCAGTTCCCAGTCAGGGCACATGCCTGGGTGGCAGGCCAGGTCCCTGATGGGGGACACATGAGAGGCAGCCACACATTGATGTTTCTCTCCCACTCTTTCTCCTTCCCTTCCCCTCTCTCTAAAAATAAATAAACAAAATATTTTTAAAAAGAATGTATCTAAAATAAAAGATATTCTGAAAACTAAACAACCAGCTTCTATTTTCTATTCCAAGCTATTAGCAGTCAAGCAGGCCCTGCAAGAGCTCAGGCCACGTGGATGGGGGAAATCGCACCGCAGTTACCATAAGGGCCTATGGCTCCAATGCCAGACTCTGCCATAGAGAAGTTATATCTGTTTCAACAGACATGTGGATATCGCTTAATGTCTGTGCGTTTTGTAAGCTGTAAAGTTATAGGTACTTTTGCACCTTATCTCTAAGTGGCAGCACTTAGGAAGACAGGATGATGGCTATGACCACTTTACCCATTCAGGCCTTGAATGAATAAGGGTCTTCCCTCTGCCACCAGCAAGCAACCCCTCCATTTCTGAACAATCAAAACCAATGATGCTGTCATTACCTTGCCCTGAAGGTGGTGGTGAGACAGAGATCTGATGACACCAACTTCTGAATGTGACAGAGCTGAGCAAGGCTAAGGTCAATCACTAGTTCTGGAGCTGGAGGTGGAGACAGGGTTGCTAGCTGATCCAACTCTCTGCCACCATTGCGCCCAAATTCAAGTCTCAGTGCTACGGCTATGTGATCCTGGGTGAGCTACTTGGCTTCTGAAAGAGTTGCTTTTGACATCTACAAAATGGGAGTGATTTACTCTATTCGTGTTGGGAGAATTAAGTGACGAGCCGCTTGGTCCGGCATGTTTTGAGCACTCGGCAAGCACGGGCTGCTGCTGCTCTCTACCCCTGTTCAGACCTGTTCCACAAATACATTACTTCAAAGATAAGACAGCAAATCAAATGACATGCCATGTGGGAACAAATTTTACAATGACCAGAGGGAGTAATTGGATTTTGGGAACATGATAGATTAGTAGGCACTAAGTGGCATACTGAAAGGCGAACTTAACAAAGAAGGTAAATTCTCTGGGCCTATAGTTTTAAACTATGTTTTCCTATGAATGTATATGTAAAAGGAAAAGGAACTTAATAAAGAACAATATTTTTACCTGGCAATCACACACTCTACTAACAAAACAACTCCCATTCTTTTGTATTACTATCTTCATTCACCCATGCCGTTACCATATTTGGAGAGCCTACAGTGAACTAAAAGTTATAATGAATTTGGAAGTGAGAGGCCCAGAGACCCAAGCAGTTGAATCACTGAAGTTAAGCCCAGGCTTAACATTTTGTGTTTACTGATATCCACTGTATGTGGATATCAGTGGATATCAAGGCTCTGAACGTGGCCTCTCCCATTGCAAATGATGCGCATGAGACCAGCAGCCAAATGATGTGTGTTGAGCCACTGAAGTTCCCTTGCCCGAGTTTTCTCTACCATCATTCAATGAACATTGAAGAGTAGTTTCTGCCTCTTCTATTGAGCCACGTCTACAGGCCAAAATAGTCCCAATCTATTAAATAGCTAAGTATTTTATTCACCACATACATACATCTGCACACACATTCTGCTACGAAATGGAGAACCACCAGGTGTCAAATACAGTATAGGCAATCTTGTCAGTCAAGAGGAAAAAAATACTAAATGTTGTAGTGAATCATTCTAAAAAGCAATAGAGATTAAGAGGCTTTCTGCTGCTATTAGTTCATTTTTACTGCTGAACTTCCACTGTATTATCAAGTTTCTGGACTTACTCTGTTTTCATTGCCCCAATTTTTTAAAAACAAATCTATTATGTGTGAATAATAACAAATACCGCCTACCTAATGCCCTTACATTCATTATGAAGATTAATAAGATGATGCTGAGCAGTATTTTCCATTACTCTGAAGAAATAAGATCTGCAAATACAAAATAATGTTATCAATTTGCATATGCCATGGTTTGACTGTAAGATGCTCTGTAATTGGCTACATATTAATCTTAAGAATTAAATCAAAGCAGGAAGAGCATTCCAATTTTTTTTAAACACAAAATAGAAAAATTAAAATCTTTTTAGTGGCTTCTGTAACAAAACTTCTAAGTCCTTTAAAAACAAGAAAGGTTTTTCAAAGTTCCATCTGGTGGCTATTTTAATGAAAATACTTTGTCTAATTCAGCTTCTGCAATTGCCTTACCAGTGGTGCATTGCTCTAACCCGGGAAGCTGTCTGTCAGCAGACATATTCCAAGCTCTGAAAAGATAACATTAAAACATGATAGCCTCCGCGCTCCCCTGAGATGAGCAATCCAGCTCGACAGTTTACAAGATGTCTGAGTTTGTTTCCTCTGCTAACCCTGCCAAAGAAACCAAGGAAAGCTTAAAATTCAACAAATAAAAGCCCTACTAAGGCCAAAGCACATCACTTTGAAAGACTAGGTTTTAAGATTCCATTGAGTATCTTTGCATTTATTTTCAATTAGCTTTTTTTTTCTCCCTGTAATGAAGTTCAGGAGGGTTCAGATTCATAGGCGAGCCAGGCTAATGAAGGCCATTGGCACTCTGGTACAGGCACGTTTTCATGAGGTAAATGAGGACGCTTGGGGCGGACCTTTTTTTCAGGCCTAAATGAAGAGATGTCATGAAGAGGAAAAGATTTTTTAAATAGTGATGAACTTTAGCATCTCCAGGGATGGATTCTGCCCAGGGCTTTAAAGCCTTTATTAACCAGATGAAACCTTCCAAGAAAGCACAGATAGACTAGGAAAATAAACAAGTAGTAATATGATGCGTTGGCCTCTTAAGACATAATTTGCTAGGTCTAAGGACCTGAAATAAAAGAGCCTGTCTGGGCACACCTTTGGTAAGAGAGAGAGAATTCTCTGAACAGGAATGCAAGTGAAGTTTGAAAATGTAATCCAGAAAATGGGTTTACAGAATAAGGCAAAAGCTTTTTTTTTTCCCCAGAAAAAAGTTCACAAGGGTAAAGATCTGTAGTCACTATAAGGTGCCAGGGCAGCCACAAAGAACAGTACGTATTTTACACATTGTTACCGACAGCTCTGGTTCCCTAGAATGAGAGTCTTAATAGTACTGGGTAACCGCCTCTGTTTCCTTTTGATATAATGCCTCCCACTGAACTGCTTTAGGGAAAGGAACAGGTCTGTGATACCCATAAGAATATTTATATCAAGTGTCTATTTCTGCGAGGTAGGAAGTACATACAAAGGAAATGTTTAGCTTTACATTAAATGTGTCCTAAGAGAAAATATTTTGCCTTTGCTTGGAATCAAAACCTCAATTACAATATACTATTTCTCTAAGTTTTCATAGATGCTTCATGGAATTATGAATTTTTCCCTAATGCACCGATTTTCATATACCAACAGGTACATAATCTACAGAGAAATATCCATTTTAGTGTCTCCTTTACTATATACAAATCTAGAAGGGAAAAAATCTTGTTTCTCATTTGTTGTGCCCCAGTTCAGTAAAAATTTTCCAATAAACAAAAGCAATAATATCACCAGTACAAATATAATAAGGGCTGAAAATATACCAGTCACTTTACTAGGCACTATATATACATGAGCTCAGTAAATCCTGAAATAGGTCTATTTCCATGTTATAAATGAGAATCTGTGAAAAGAGCGTTTGGGTATCTTCCGCAAAGTTACAAAGTCAGTAAACACATTTATGTTTAGCTTCAGAGTCAATAGAAAAATGTCTTCAATGTTCCTTAGAGTCATTCTCATAATACAAGTTCTTATGGGGATTAGAGAACAGAGTCTAGTCACAGTTAAACCATTTGTATGCATAACTAGTAGCTATCCTTCTAGACAAAGTAGTGGAAGGAATCTTTGAGAGACATTGCTTAGAGGCTCAGTTCCTTGTGGTCTTAGGCTCTCAGCCCATTGGGTTTTTGTGGGGTAAAAAGAAGCTGAAACAGCAAAATACAGTTTTTTCTTCTCGTGGCAGAAATGGGCATGTGGGTCTAGGTTCTAAGCCTCGATTATCCCTGACAAACTGTCAAAATGAAAATTGGTATCTTTTCTGGAGAGAAGGAGGGCATGGATCTGCTGGTCAACTACCAGTCAGATTCCGCTTCTGACACTGTTTCAGAAGTCATTTTACGTTCCAGATCATAGTTTATCCCATCTCCCTTCTTGCCACTTCTTAGACATTATTGCATCAAAGGAAACCCAGAAATCAGTTGTTTCAGTGTATCGCCTTCAGACATCCTACAGATGAGGCAAGAGGGTGTCAGTGTTTCCATGAACTGCTTATCAAGACATTCTTAAATCATATCTGAAACACACTCTTATCATAAAACTATGATCTTCTTGGTTGCGCCTAGTAGGTGCTCAATACATGTTTGCAGAAAAACCCATACACTGTCAGGGGGTCATTAGAATTCTCATCACCTCCACCCCAGTGTAGTTTATCTTCTCCTTCGGCACACTCTCTCTTACTAATTGCCTAATCTATACTGTTTAATTCTTCTTTTTTCCCCTCAAATGTTAATGAAGACAAAAGTGACAATGAATCTTGGAAGTACTTTCAAACTGCACATATTATTATCTTTTAACTGGATAATTTTCTGCTCAGTTGCTTGTGTAAATTGAGACAAACTGGACTATAAGGCCCTGAGAGGCATGGTGGCTTTCTCGGGCCTTCAAGGCTGTATCGGTGGGCACAGCAGACTGCTTATTAGCATAAGCAGAGCCCAGAAAATACTGATAAATAAAGGTTGGAATCTACCTGGAAATGAAGCATAGCAGAGAGTAGCAATGAAGATGAGAGTAAATTGTCCCCGGTGCATATTTCCCATGAGGTCTCAGGGAAAGCAGATCAGGATTTGAGAAAGGTTTATAACGTTCATTGCATTACGTGCCTTTCTGTACGTGAAAAACAAGAAGAGCTTTCCTCAAGACTCAAGAGTGCGGACGACCATCGGGCTTCATGAAGACAAACACAGTGAAACATTCACAGAAATATATGCTTTTTGCGGAAACATGTGAACACAGTTACCTCTAAGAAGGATTCACACAGTCTGGATTAGAATTCAGTCTAAAATCAACACTTCGCTACGAAAGAGGAAAATTCCTCTCACATTAGAAATGCCACACCGATGATTATATAGTGAAAGAAAGGCACGCCACCAACATTAGGTCTACCACGTTTCTGTGTTCAAGCTAACCAATCACCTATAGCTTCTATAATTAACAGATGACCCTTAAACAAGCCACTGGCACTGAGTGATGTGAGCCTGGAGGGGAGACTGCAGGTGGTTTGCTCCATTTGGAGATTAGCTGATCCAATCTTGACACAGAGAGCTGACCCAGTTCCTGGTGTTCAGAGGCAAAGAGCTGATACCATGAATGGCCCAGTGTAAATGCATTGCAGGCTTCATCTCTCCATTTAAAATTATAAAAAGGTTTATATTTATTTTCCTTTCTTTTCATTTTAGGGAATTAATTATCAGATGATAGCAAATAAATTTTAGCAGTTGTAAATGGAAAACAAATATCAGAGAATGCAGACCTACATTTTGAATGCCAAGAAAACACAGCTGTTGAAAATTCCAGGATATTCTGTCGCTTACACCCTAGTTACACTGTGTGATCCCTGAACCAGCAGTAGCATCACCGTGGAGCTGAAATGCACGATCTCAGGCCACACCTCATACCTCCTGAAACAGTGCCTCCATTTAACAACCTCCTCTTCCTCCCAGCCCAGGTGGTCCTATGCCCATCAGTGTTTTGAGAAGCAGCTGTTTCAAGCAAGAGCAGTGCTTTCTGTTCAGCTGAAACTGCAAAAAGAACCTTGGGTGACAATTAAAGCTACATCAGGAAAGGGGGTATAGTAAGGAAATAAGACTGAAGTGACTTTCTTCCTTGGTCTTGCCTGGACTATGGCAGGCTCTTGAATTCCTGAGAAATAAAACAGTGATCCTCCTCATGACACATAGGGCACACCAGGGAGCTAAAAATACCCATGGATTCCACTGAAGAAGAAATGCACTGATTCGAGAAGAGGGCAGTATTCAACAGGTGGTACTGACAGATTTAAAGTGTTGGTACTCAAGGAAGCAGTTGAGCAGAAAGCAGAACAGAGGACAGGGAACTGCGAAAGTAGAAGGCCTTATCCTGAGCCAGAAGGAAGTTTTGAGAAGAATAGCTTGCTTCATGGTGATGGACTTCCTAGACTAAAGGGCATCTCCAGTCCCTCAAAACTTGGCATTATGTCCTTGATGGGGGAGTTGTCTACAAAATAAGTTTGCTGTGTTTGCTCTAGTACCTTTGTTTACTACTTTACTGTATAACGTAATTTTACAATTACAAATCATGCAAAGAGAGAAAACAGGAGTGAAAATAGTTGTTTGTATAAAAACTAATTTGAAAGTTTGAAAAGCCTATATTCAAGTGAGTCACTACACAGAAGTGACAACACATGCTATTTGCCTTTCTATGACTCACTTATTGCACTTAGTATAATATCCTCCACGTCCATCCATTTTGCCCAAAGTGGTGGGATTTCCTTCTTTTTTAAGGTTGAATAATACTCCATGGTATGCATGCACCCTGATTTCTCTATCCATTCACCTGTGGATGGACATTTAGGTTGCTTATGTCTCGGCTATTGGGAATAAGGCTGCAACTAACACGAGAGTGTCAGGCATCTCTTCAAGATCCTGATTTAAGTTCCTTTGGATAAACACCCAGAAGTGAAATTGAAAGATAATATTCCTCAGACAGTAGTAGTCCATTTATGTTTCCTTCCATTTAAACAAAAATGAAGTTGGAAGCTGCAGGTGATGCATTAAGAATAGAATTTTTGTAACGCTTAGAACCTCCATATGAAAATATTTAAGAAAAAGGTCTTGGCCCTACATAAAAAGATTAATAAATGTACTTGCATATTATATTAAGCAAAGTGTGTCTTTCATGGGTATAATCTAGTTTTACGATTTTCTGCTTTAACTTAACAGTCATTAGTCTTGGTTATGTCAAATAAGTGTACATTTCTCTGAAGAAAACTTCAACCACACATTTGCAAACTTTGTCCACGCTCACGCACTGGTGCCAATGGCCTTCATTGTGTTGAGCAAGATTATTACTGATGGGAACGTGCTGGGTCATGGTAGTGTGTTGAGGAATAAAACGATGTTGAGAACTACTAATCTAAAGACATACACATGCTTATTTCATTCAGATATATTTTTAAATATCCCCTTGCTACTGGTAGCAAATTCAAATGGCCGTATGTGTAGTTTATCAATTACTTAGACATATGCATATACCCAAGATATGTTTTCTAGATGTGGATGTTTATTTACATTTATGAAGACAGCCACAGCAAATTAAAAAACCTGCAAATAGTAAGTACAAAGACAAAAAGTTTTTAATCTACACTTGTCTCATGCTGCCCAGAAATGTAGAGTCGTAGATTAAAATGCTACTTTCTGCAAGTTGTCAGAAGAATCTCCTACCTGCATTATTTTGACATGTGTGTACTTGACAGGCCATGAAGTCTCCAAGTATCTGAAACATTGCCCCTCCGAGAAAACAGGCACCAAGGGAAATTCCCTGTGCAGAGCATCTCGGCCTGGTTCTTGTCCAATGTGAACAGACAGGCGCTCTCCCAGGGGGTGACCTCCACTGACTGCACCTGGGCTAAACCTGTGCATAAGCCATGGGGAAGCCAGTGCACTGGGAGGCCCACTGCCTTTCTAAGATACCTTAATTTCAAACCTTGTTTAGCAGTGCTGCATGCTGAATCACATAAAACTGACCCAATCATGTTTTTCCTAATTGAAAAGTTTTGGTGATAAGTGAACAATGAGAACAGGGCCCACTTGAGCTCATGCTGTGCCCAAATAAGACAGAGCTGTAAGTTCTACTTCTCCCTGACAGTTGAACTGTCTAGTATCAATATATTCCTGTCTTACAAGTACTGTGTCTTTTATCCCACAATTCTTAAGGTAAACCCTCTTAATTTGTACACTCCCCCTACTTGCAGCCAATATGTCATACTATTTACTATAAAGTGACTATTATCCTTCATTTGAAGACATATAAAATATAATACAGTCCAGGCTGGTTGGCTCAGTTGGTTGGAACATCGTCCTGTACACCAATAGGTTGCAGGTTCGATTCCTGATCAGGCCACATATCTAAGTATTGGGTTCAATCCTTGGTCGGGGGCACATATGGGAGGCAACTGATCAATGTTTCTCTTTCACATGATGTGTGTGCATGTGTGTGTGTGTGTGTGTGTGTGTGTGTGTCTCCCCTTCCTCTCTCTCTAAAATCAATAAACATATCTTTAGGTGAAGATTAAAAATAATAAATGTAATAAAATACACCAAAACACATGGTAACTACTTTGCAGATCATAACAATCATGATTTCATTCAGGGGTTAATTGATTCACAGGATAAAAAAGATATTTCACAAATTTCTTTTAGATGACTGTATTTCCAGTACAGCGAAACTTACAGAAAAAAAAACTCATAAGAAATTACAAATGAGTTAATCAATAGGAGAAAAATTCTATGCCATCTAGGGACTCACCTATCCCATAGCAAATTTTGAAAGCGGCATAATCAAAACGTATTAATATGAAAGACATTGAAATGAATTCAGACATTACTTATTAACCACAAGTACAATGGCAAATAAGGAAGTAAAACCAATGAACTGCCTTTTTAATTAAATTATCAAACATAAAATAACCTATTTTAGATGGCATGAAACTGCTTTACTTAGTCATATTGTTTTGTGTTCATACATGAAGCATTGAATCTAACCCATGATATAAAACTGAAGTAGAAGAAAATTCTGGTTACAAAGCCGCTTAGCGCGGCACCTTCAGGGGACTGTCCTCAATGACTATTACTTAGATGTATTAGTATCCACAGCTATTATCACATGATGTACAGTTATTTCATAGTGCATATTCTATAAGGTCTTATAGCAGCAGTTTACAAATTATATTCCATGTAACACAGGATTCTCAATAGATATCAACAGATACTGCGCACAAAAAAAGTGATGTGTTTGAATGCTTGCAAGGACATGCTTGATGCTACTAATGTCCTTTGGATCATCTGAATGCACATTTTTTTAAAGTTTTGAGAAGTCCAGCAGTCATTTATTGTGTTTACTTTTACTGATTCCAGTTTCTCCCGGAACTGTTTCTCCATTGAACCACTTTCCAAGGAATAATTACTAATGCCTCATAGAAAATTGACATTCTATGATACAGCTTAGTCCACGGCCATATGGACATTTGTCTTTAATCAAACACTGCTGAAGTAGATACAAGCATTAACTTTTTTTGTAACTAAAAAAAAATGAGGAAATCATTAGTTACCAACGCTTACTAAGAAATGAATAAAACAATAAGCATTTAGTAGGTTTGTACTTGCGTGGATACCAAAATTGATTATGCCAGACTTTAATTAAAAGGACTTTCCAAACTCAAAATGTTTCCTAGCAGTAATTAAGACATTTAAGATAATCTAGAAGTAAAATCAAGTTGTTTTAAATAAATCTTATCTTTAAACGTAAGATAATTACAAGATTTTGCTTTCTTTCTGTGTCCTGATGACTGGAAGTGGCTTCAAATCGCTCTCCTGAGAATTAAATTATTATTGGTTGCAAATTCTTAAAACATTTTGAGTTACCGGAAGAAACTAAATGTGTTGCCCTCTTTCTCGAGTTCTGCTGGCTCCTTTTTAAATGTCCAAGCAGAAAGACTGTAATAGGAAGTAGTAACCATCCGTATGTTTGTGAATACTGTGTAAAAACGTACAGAAAAACAGTTTGTGTTCTTGAGTTAAACATGATTTTTTTCAAATGTGACTGGACAAGATTATGACTTGTGACTAAACTGTGATCATCTTTCACAGACACTTCGATGCCAAAGATAAATTGTTGACAGCTTCTGTCTCAAGTCTTCTTGTAACTAATAAGAGAGTTGATGCCCACTTGGCAGCATCGATGTCCTGTTGAATAAGTGACAAGAATCCCTGAGTCTGGGTGAGAAATTTGGCCTGGCAGCTGGGGTTATTTCTACAGAAAACAGAAACCTACCATTAAGATATGACTGGGATATTACAATAAAGATTACAATTTCCATTATGCAGTGTTGGCAGTTATTGTAAATTTTAAAAAAATTATTGTATTTTTTCCATTACCATTTAGTCCCTATATACCCACTTCTCCCCTGCCACAAGTACCACACTGTTGTCCATGTCCATGAGCCCTTTTTCGTTTTTGCTCAATCCCTCCACCCCCTACCCTGCCCCCCATGCTTACCTGTCACCTGCCCTCCATCTATGTGTCTGTCTCTGTTTTGCTTGTTAGTTCACTTTGTACATTAGATTCCACATATGAGTGAAATCATATGGTATTTGTCTTTCTCTGACTGGCTTATTTCACTTAGCAATTCTCCAGGCCCATCTATATTGTTGCAAGGGTAAAATGTTTTTCTTTTTTACACCTGAATAGTATCCCCTTGTGTAAATGTTCCACGGTTGTTTTATCTACTTGTCTACAGAGGGGTACTTAGCAATTTTGGAGTTAATATAATTACTTCAAATAGTTAAGAACAACCTTTAAAGATTATTACATAGTTAAACCCATTTGTCTTTCTCTGGTATGGCTTTCTTCCTTTATGGTTATATTTTTGAAAGCATTTTCCATCCCAATTTTATATGAATATTCGTTTAAAGTTTTCTGTGGTAATAATTTTGTAGTTTCACTTTTATATTTACATCTTCAATCTGAAGTTAACTGTAGTGTATGTTATATGGAAAGGATCTAACTTTTCTCTTCCAAATGGTAATATTTGTACAAATGTCACTTTAAAAACAAATCTTTTTAATAATTTAAAACTAAATATTTATGAAATGCTACATTTGTATTTAAACTTTTGCAGTTACTATACTCACTCTTCTGCTTGGTAGTCATGTCTACTTTATGTACCAACTACTAAAACAGTGTCTTAAAAACTTGCTGTAGTTTTAATATATATTTTAATATTACAATATAAAATGATCATTTTAGCCTTTAAAACATTGAATACTTTGCAGTAATTTCCTCAGGGATATATTTTACAGTCTCATGGGAATTGGAATTGTTGGTGAATAAGTTCTTCTAGTAAAAGCCTGGGCTTTGTCAATTTTAACAGCAAACCCTTGAAAATTCTCCAGAATCATAAGATTCCAAAGCCAATGCAATTATTGCAAAGCACTAAAAAGATGAATCCCCAACTTATTTTGTGAAAAGAGTTTAAATATTATACTAAAAAATGAAGCATTGTAGCAATCCATAGCCACATTTGAACTCCCCTTGAAATCCCAAACCAAATTCTACCTGCCTCCTCTGTGGAAATCTGACCTCATCCCTGCCTGAAATTTCTATTTTTTCTCCTCTGTTTTCTGATAACACTTTGTTTACCAATCTACACTAGCATTTTCTCTGTGGTTCCATTATGAGATATTTATTATATCTAGTTATTTGTGTGCTGTATATTTTTGGTGAGGTCCTCCAGGGCAGGGCTCATGCAATATTTATAGTGATGTTCCCAACCACACAACAGGCACAGTATCTTGTATTTAGTGGACAATCAAGAGATGTCGGATGGATTTATTAAAATTAGTAACCTTATGAAATATAAGGGGGTACATATTACTCTCTTCAATGTAATTATAGCTATAGTTTTCATATGTTCAGCATGTTCGACATAATATGCTCACAAACTTCTATATTATTTGCACACAGCTTAATGGAATAGGTATTATTAGCCTCATTTATCACACATTATACTGTGCACCTTATATTTCATTCCATTTTAGGTTCAAACAACTTTCTGAACTAGGTATTTAGCATGCACATTTTTCAGGTATCCAAGTGATAGACTCCAAGTTCAAATCCAATTCAGTTTGACTTTAAGCCTGTGTGTGTGTGTGTGTGTGCACATGCGCGTGTGCATGAAATGAAAACTAGTGGAAGCAGAGACAGATATTAATTCTTAAGAATACAGGAATGTGATGAAAGTTAAATAACAAATATCCACAATATAATATGTACAAGCCTTAGTTACTGTGGATCCAAAGAATCACGGAGAGAGAAAATGTCAGGTACACATTTTTCTGCCAAAGGGCACTGCACTAGGGAATTAAGAGAACAATGGCGCAGTGTGTTTAAGACAGACATGGGCAAAACAGATAAACTGTATGCTATGGGAATCATAGAACCTGAAAGCCATTTAAAGTAATTATTTATGGAGCTTTATAAAATACAGATCTACATGTTCTACCTCAAGAGATTCTGCATAGGTAGATGTGGAGAGGAACACAAGAATCTGCGTTTGCAGAAATCACTTTGATGCAGGAGTTTAACTGTTTCCACTGTGAAGATCACTGACAAAGAGGGTTAAGAACGTGGAGCCATTATGTTTAGGTTTTCGCATCACAGGCCACACATCTCCAGCGGTTCCATTTGCATCATTTGCTACGCGAAAGTCACCCTGTGAAGTTGTGCAGTGTGCAGCCAGTACAGATGGGATTGCCATCCCTGTGAAAGTCCGTGGTATGATGGGAGAAGGAAGAACTAACATTTCTCCGGTGCCTGCAGTCTCCAAGTGAGTATGGTAGTTTTGACAGATAGATGATGAACGATAGAAAGAAAGAAAGATGATAGAAAAATATGTAGATAGAAAGAGAGATAGAAAAGCTTATATAAGTTACATAATCAATTTGATCAGCATCATTTAAAGTTCGGTATTATCACCTCTCTTGTACATGTGAAGAAACTTACATCCAGAGAACTCTAACATTCCCCATGTTACGACTCTAAATTATTCCCTCATTCATTCGACTTATAAATAATGATTAATGTTTACTATACACCTGGCACCAAGGGAACAGAAACCAACTAATCAGAAAAAAATGTATTAAACAAACGATATCAGTGGGAGACATTCAGCCTTGTACTCCACACAGGAATGGGCATTCTACAAAGAATGTAGGCTGATAAGGAGCCTGCGATCAGGTGGTACTTTATGTTGATATGATAACAAGGAGCACGGTAAAAGGACCCCCATCAACGCATCGCAGCACACTCTCACCATAAATACCATCGTCTTGTAGCCATGACCAAGATAGTTATCAAAGAGCATTTCAAGTTTTTAAACCCACAAACTTTCCCTGAGTAAACTCTGTGTGTTGAACCCTTGATAAGGATAACAGGAAAGAGTGCTGTACTTTTGATGCAACCTCAAAGGACCCCACTTGTAAATTAGGACAGCCTTGTATATGGTTTGATAAGGATCACAAGGCTGATAAAACATTTATTTTTCAGAAAAAGCCTAACTGAGCCTCAGTGGGCACTCTTTGACTTCTTCCTGAGAGGAGATTTTGCCCTCTATTCCACTCCTTCTTTGTGTCATTAAGTAAATACAATGCCCCCCAAATAAAACTATCTTCTTAAGACACACATTGCCATGGGCTTATTATAATAGCTTTTAAGGATACGTAAAATTTTTCTTGATTTGGAGTAGAACTGGCAATGATTGTGCTGAACCACATCTCTGAGATGGTTAGTAAATTTAGAAAGGGAAAATAAGTCACTTAATAGTTACATTGAAGGGGCACTGTCATAAAAAACAAGAAAGTGTGTCTCTGCTTTAGGTTCATAAGTTTTATAGCATTTTCCTGTTTTCATAAAGAATATGCTATTATCCTCATTAAAAGCAAACCATTCATAATCAGGAGACTAAAAAGTACAGATAAATATTCTATGAGCTCAAAAGAGAATATCCAAAAATGTTATTCATGCAAAGCCAAAGTAAAAAAATTTCCAGCTCTAAACACGTCATCTAAAACCTAGCACTTAGCAAAATAATTATGCATGATAAAAAGAGAAGAAAATACCATGATGCAATAGAGAAAGAATGTAAGACACTGTCACCCAGAAGCACAGGAGTCTCACTTTCAACCTCATCAATACTTTGACGTCATATTCAACTTGCCTTTCATATTCTCACAAACTTTATTTTTCTTCAGAACACATTTAACTCTTCAAATGTGAGCATTTTAAGATCTCAATGGAATCATCATTAAACTCAATCTGGTCTATTTCTCAAAGCTCTTTATCACCAAACAGCCACACACAACATTTATGTTTGACCCCCCTAGCAGGAGTTTTGAAATTGAAAAATCAGAATACCAAGTTCTATCTGAGCTTTTGCCCAATTCCTGCCAAAAATATTGGAAAGCTAAAAATGCAAAATATTTCAACACTTTATTATGAAAAACCTCAAACTTATACAAAAATAGAGAAACGAATAAAATAAGTGCCCATGTACCTATTACACAGCTTCAAAAAATAACCTAAACAACCTTGTTTCCCCTCCAATCCTATCCACCCTCCCCGATATTATTTTTATAGAAATCCCCATAAACATCTTGCATCCATAAACTATTTCTGGTTATACTTCTAAAAACTAAGATGCCATTTTTAAACAATCATTATACCATTATCTCAACAAAAAATAAGTCTGGAATATAATCAAATATCCATCTATGATAAAATTACTCTGAAAAATGCAATGTATTTCATAAATTTGTAACCTATAATAATTACACTTACATGAATAAAATTGTAATATAATTTTGGATAAGCTTTGAAAGACAAATCTTATTAGAGATATATAGCTTTTAGAATTCGATACAGAAAAAAATTAAGATTTTATTTATTTATTTTAGAGAGAGGGGAAGGCAGGGAGAGAGAAAGGGAAAGAATCATCAACGTGTGGTTGTCTCTCATGAGCCTCCCCACTGAGGACCTGGCCCACAACTGGGGCATGTGCCCTGACTGGGAATTGAATCAGTGACCTTTCAGTTCACAGGCCAGCACTCAATCCACTGAGCCACACTAGCTAGGGCTGACATAGAAAAAAATTTTCATCATGTCTTCTTATAATCAAATTAGTTCAGCAGTCACACTACTAATTATTTGATTCAACATATTTAATTTAAAGTATTACAGCTATCAATAACATTAGAACATTGGTTTTAGCCAGAGGATAAAACATTCATCAAGATCCTACCCCCTGGTGCAGAAGGTATAGGAAAGGGAAAGAAGTTAACCAAGAAGAAATTGTTTTGATCTGGACAAAATGTGAAAAATAAACAGTATTTCTCTTTTATTTATTCATTCTAACATAACCTGATTTGAAGGGTGATGACCGGTGGTTCTATTTGTTATTGCCCAGTATTTTGATATTAAGTCACTATTGTTTCAACTCATTCTTCCAGGATTTATTAGCTTCCTGTTCTGGCAACACACATCATAAAGTAAGGTAAGGTTCTTGCTCTAGGTGCTCAGAGTCTAGAGACAAAGACAAACACATTGTCTATTATAAATGCACTGCATTGTGGGCTGTGTATGGTGTGTGGCTGAAGAACATGTTATGAGCTGGTTAAGAAGACGGACCTGAATCTGAAGGGGATGCGGGTGGAATGAAGGGGTCCGTGCCCTAGAGATTTCATAGCAGGCAATACCGCAGTTGAGTTTTGAAGAACGTGAAGGTATTAGCAAATGAAAGAATTAAAAAAAGGACAAAAGTGTAGCTAGAATGGAGATGGTGAGTGACAAAATGGTAAAAGCACGGAAGCAAAATGAGGATATGACTTCAAGGTACATCCAGTAGAATGTGGTCGACATGAAAGCAGAGATCTTTGTTTTGGTTGTTTATTTCCAAGATACAGAGAATGAATCAAGGCCAGAACAGTCGGGATGGGTAAGGAATGGAAAGTAGGCACTGATGTGAAAGACATCATATAGCTAAATGGGAGGTTTATTACCATCCATGTTAAAAAATATCAGAGCTGAGACTTTTCTTCTTAAAATGGTAGAGATGGCTGTTGTTTACTGAGCAATTACCATATTGCAGGCCTTGTTTCAATTACTTTCAATGTTTTTTACCGCATTTAATGTTCACAGTAAACCAGTACAAGTATGCCTGTTTCACAGGTCATGAAACTGAGGTCCAATCTGTGCTATTGGACCCCTATGCAATTCAACCTATCATATTCTGTTTTTAAAAATTCCTATCACATCTCTAAAGAATAAATAAAAGAGCTCACAAAAGTAGATATCTCATTCTTAATGAACATGCTTTAATGCTTAGGTAAAGGTACCTGACATCTTTCAAAGTAAAATCTAAGATTTTCCTTGATCATAAGCTGTGAGAGGCAGTGCAACCCTGCATAACAGCTGAGAATTCCAAGCCAGACACACTTGGGTTCAAGTCCAAGTTATATGACTTATTATCTGTGTGGTCTTGAGAAGGGAATTTGATTTATCTGTATGATAATATATACCTCATACTGTCTTTGATATGAGATAACATACAGTATCTGACATAGGCAAAAACTCCATAAATAGTGATTTATTATTATTTGGGCAGTCAATCATTGCATTTCCTGGAGCATAACTATTTTTGTAGTTAAGCTTTAGATTTGCTAATTATTTCAGGGTAGTTGTCATTCCATAAACAGGGTATGTTGCTTATATATTAGTTTTAGCTGAAAGTACTATAAAGGAGAAATCTAATGCTACTAGATTTTGTAGCACACTCTGATGGACAAAAAAAAAAAAAAACCTTACTATTCTATCCACCTTAAATTTAAATATTCACCTAATTAATATAGATAAGTCATAGATTCTCCATGGGAGGTTTCAAGACATAAGTAGCAATTTAAGTCAAATAAAAGATGCTATAAATGCAATTCCAGTTTGGATCTACTGTAAGTAATACCCCTCTTTTGCATAACACATCAGTGACAGCCTCTAAAATTAAAATAACCGTTTAAAGGTTCATAAAGAAAGCTTTTCAAGATCCATGTTTTTTTATTTGTCTAGGAAGAATAAGTTGGATGTTCTGTTATTTCCTATTTGCACATGCATAAAGCAATCACTTTAGAAAATGAACACTTGGTTAAATTTATAGCTAGTGTGTCCTCATTTAGACTAATCTATGCTGGCTCAGCTTAACGACTGCATTGTCGGTGCTTGTCTTGCTAAGCACACCCAGCAAATTTCACAATGGCCAGCATCGTAATAATGCATTATATATTTTTTCTAAACATTACATGGAGCTGTACGTTTTATTGGAAGGGAACAACAAGAGAAAATTAAAAAGGGACAAAGATGCAATAAAGATGAATTTCCATTAACAGCCAGACAACTGAACATTGATGTGGTTACTTATTTCCTCACTTACAGATTAATGACAGTGTTTACCCCTTGATATTGACAAGGACATAATACATCCCAACAAATGATTAAAGAGGCTGCAGTAGAGTTTATTTCTTGGTGGTGTCAACTGCCCTTCCTCTGGCATGATGTGAACAGCTTACATCAGCGGTAATTTTTAGTAACACCCTTCTGAGGGGCTCTCTTACAACTTTATAAAACAAGCGTGAAAAATTGATTATGCTAACATGCGTGGGCTGCAGTGAGTGGTGTACTGGAGGTTGCATCTGGTTTCTATATCAGAAGAATGACAACGTTATACATTAAAATCAATATTTGTTTAATATTCCCATAAAGCCTAACGGTTTGTGATAAAGATAATCTAGTCTGCCTTATAATAGTTGTTTAAATAAGATTGTTGCATGAAATCATTGCTCAATGAAGAGAAAAATAATCAAATGGAGTGAAGTTTGGGGCGTAGGTGAGAAAGAATAAAGGTGACTTGCAAAAGAAGCTGCCACTGAAAGAGGAACCTTTTACTTTGGTTTTTGAATTTCAAAATGGGATTAGGAATCTGATAACTCAAAATAAGCAATGATAAGCTTTTAATATCATTGTCACGCATTTGCATTTCAAGACAATTTGAGAAATATCTGGAAGTAAAAAAGATAATTTCAAGAGTTTGTATTTTCTCAATGTTCACTTTTGATTCTGCTTTTCTATATCCTGAGCAATTATATTCTGTATTTGAAATAACAGTTTTTCTGGGGCACATGATGACTTTTGTTGAAGCGATCTATCAAGCAAGAAATCTAATTATCAATCAAATGCACTTTTAGGTGTGTAAAATTAAAAGTTTCAGGAGGAATGATAAGTGACAGTATTCAGGTACAATTAAGAGACAGTATACAGGGTACAGAATAAGACAAAGGATGGCTACCAACTGTAAAATTGATGACACAGAGGCGGTGAGAAGTGCCCTAAGAATGCAGTGAACAAAAAGAAAAGTGCAGCCCTGGCTGGCGTAGCTCAGTGGATTGAGCGCAGGCCTGCGAACCAAACAACCGCGGTTTGATTCCCAGTCGGGGCACATGCCTGGGCTGCAGGCCAGTTCCCAGTAGTGGGGGGCCCATGAGAGGCAACCACACATTGATATTCTCTCTTTCTCTCTCCTTCCCTTTCACCTCTAAAGATAAATAAATAAAATCTTAAAAAAAAAGAAAAGTACAAGGGTGAAAGCTGTACCCATGTACACACAGACATGGTAAGAGAAGGAGAATGAAGAGAACCATTGAATGAGCCGGTAGAGGTGCCCACGGAATGCCAAAAAGGAATCAGGAGGTCACACAGCTAAGAAAATCCAAAAAGGAGTCCAAGGTATGAAGAAAGGGGTGATCGGCCATCTCTACTTTTTGCCTGAATTTCAAGGAGAATGAAGGTTTATATAATGCTACCAGACAGATAATAAAGAGATCACTGTATTTTAAAAGCACGCTTTAACGAACAGTTGTGAGCAATGACTTAAGGAGTGAACATATACTGAAAAAATGAATGTACAACAGTTGCAGACATAATTCTGGGATTCTCCACCTTGAAAGGAAGGAAAGGGAAGTTGGACACATGAAAAGTTCAAATACGACTTATTCCTGTTGTCACACAAAACAAAGTCAATCACGAGCTTTTAGTCACAGACAAGGAAGTTACTCAGTAAAATGGATTATACATTTTTTAAAGATTTTATTCATTTATTTATTTGTTTATTTATTTGTTTATTTGTTTATTTATTTATTAGAGAGAGGAAAAGGGAAGGAGAAAGAGAGAGAAACATCTATGTGTGGTTGCACCCCGTTCTGGGGACCTGGCCTGCAACCCAGGCATGTGCCTTGACTGGGAATTGAACTGGCGACCCTTTGGTTGGCAGGCCCGCACTCAATCCACTGAGCTATGCCAGCCAGGGCTACATTTTTAAATAATAGAGAAAAAAGAAAGGTCCAGAGAAGAATTAAGGAAGATATAGGAAGTTAAGTACAAAGTAAGAAAGTGAAAAGGGATACTTCTCTATAACAGAAATGCTGAAAGAAATGTGTGCATAAACAGTGCACAATGAAATGTGTTAAAATGTAAGTATGTATAGTCTTTATAACAAATACCTGTAGAACTTTTATTTCTATGACTTAAAGCAGAGATTTACCAAGAATAACAAATGGATTGAATAAGACAGCTGCAGAATTACTAATAGAAATGTCATCAACTTGTGACATGTCTCTTACAGACATGATACCACTGAAGTCTCAGCCTTTACCAGTAAATTCTATCATAAATTGATATGTGATTTTTACCTCTGACTACTGGGTAAAATAAAATAGGGAGAAAGATGGCATTTTGAAGGGATGACTCCAAAACTATCTCTAAATTATGCAAATAACCATATGATTTCATTCTTATGTGGGATATACAACTGAAAGGAGCAAATGAACAAAGACGAATGAACAAAAACTCATAGACGCAGACAATAGTAGGCTGGTTACCAGAGGGAAGGAGGTGGGAAGGTAGGAAAGGGTAAAGGGGGCCAAATGCATGGTGACGGAAGGTGATCTGACTTTGGGTGGCAGGCTTACAATGCAATATGCAGATCATGTATCATAGAATTGTACACTTGAAACCTATACAATGTTATGAAGCAATGGAACCCCAAAAAATTCAAGATAAAGAAGAAACGATATTATCGGGAACATGGGCACATATTCATAACTGCTTTCATAGGATACCCCCTGTGTTCTGGGTCCATCTCTTTTCACAACCATATTTCTTAAGAGAACAGTCTTCGCCCACTGCCTTCCTCCTTCCCATCTTT
Source organism: Carollia perspicillata (assembly GCA_004027735.1). NCBI lineage: Eukaryota > Metazoa > Chordata > Mammalia > Chiroptera > Phyllostomidae > Carollia > Carollia perspicillata. The sequence continues at coordinate 191,155 of PVKM010000001.1, forward strand.
CTATTTCACAAGTCATCCCTGAGATTCAACTCACTGAAGTCACTGAAGCCCTCCTAATTGCCAAGTCCAATGGACACATTTCAAACTTTCCCTTACTGAATTTATCTTTTGACTTTTAAATACCTGATCTTTCTATCTTTCCTAAAACCCCTCCATTAGCTTCCTTGACATCATACTCATTCACTTATTTATTCATTCAGTAAATAGTGATTTTAAAAGGATGATTCACCAAGAATCTTTTCTACAGTTGTTCTTTATTCTTCATTTGAGCATTTTGGCACTGCTTTTCCTTCTTTTACCCCTTCAACTTTCTCCTCACTTGACATAAAACTCTAGGCGATCGCATCTAACATCATGGTCTTAGCCATCACTGATATCAATAATTTCCAATGGAGTACATAGGAAGCATAGAAAATATGCCCTATATGACACATTAGCATCTCTAGTAGGCGGGCCTTTTCATCAAATTATAAACCCCTATATGGTAGACTCTACTATACCTCTCGCCTGGAATAAGAGTCATTGGCATGCAAAGAGGAATGCTACTAATGAGACTTTGTTAACTTTGGGAGTATGTGGAGGCGGAAAAACTTGGGAGCGGTTGAAAATCTAGCAGAAGTGTTACGACATTTACATCTATCGAGTAGCCCAACCATCGGCTGAAGTATAAGAGGACTTTACACAGACCTTCAACTCTCTAAAACTGAAACCAATGCCGCCCACCCCCAATTTCACCTCTATGCCCACCCCATAATCTCTCTTCTTCTGGTGTCTTCCAACATATGAGTAACACAGTCATCTACTTGGTCACCCAAGGAAGAAACCTGAGAGTTTCTCCAATATCTCCATCTCTTTCCATTTTTAATTCATCAATAAGCCCCTTGTTGTTTTTTATTAATGAAAACTTTGTGTGCGTGTGCGTAATGCACCATAAAATTCACTCTTTTGAAGTTTGCAATTCAGTAGTTTTTAGTATATTCACAGTTGTGTAATAAACACGGCATTGTGAATATATTATCAAATTCCAGAATATCCCCATGAATGTAGAAAGAAAGAAGTTCACTCCCCACGCCTCTCTCCCCTCAGCACCTGGCAACCACTAATCTACTTTCTGTCTCTACAGATGTGGTCTCTTCTGACTTTGTCCTGTTTTAACATAATTATTTCTGGAGTCAATTCTCATCTCCATTCCTGCTTCTCTGGACTGTTGTGATGTCCTAACATATCCCTATGACATATACCCAGCAGATTTATCTAAAGACTATACATAACAAGATCACTCTCTGCTTTAAACATCTCAGTGGTTAACAATCAGCCACAGATAAAATCCAAGGTCTCTAACACAGCATAAAAGTCACTCTATGATCTGGCCCCTGCACAATTCCCCTGAGACATTCCCTTGACATCGAATGCCTCATGCTTGCCAACAGTGAATTACTAAGTTCCCTCCAGCACAGAGTTGCTCTTCCCACCCTTCCCCTTTGCTCGATTCCCTTACTTTTAGGATGTTCTCACCTGGCCAATGCTCACTTGTCCTTTAAGACCTAGTCTTCGATTATTCAAGAAGCACTTCCTAATACCCTAGGAACATGCGCTCCTCCTGAATGCTTCCAGAATATTCTGTAAGATGCATATTAATGCATTTGTCACATTATTTTATAGTTATCTGCCTAAGTATCTCTGGTCCTCACAAAACTTTGAGGTCCTTGGGATGAGACAAGGCCAACATACACAGTTCTATTTCCCTTGTTCTCTGTAGAATTCTTAGAATACAGTAGCCCTTCCAAATGTATTTGCAAGAGTGTGAATGAGTGTGTGGATGAATAAATTAATACTATAAATCCACTGAGGAGTGATTCATTGAATGAACTTAAACATTACAGGACAAACTATAAAAAGTTGGTCTAGTGCATGAAAACAAAAGACAAAGAACAATTACTGGAGGAAAAGAAATATTTGGAATCAACACACTGTGAATCTCCTTTAATCAGAAAGTTTTGATGCAAGGCTAGATGATCACTAATTGGAGATTGTTCATGCTGAAAACTGTACTGAGAACTGACTGAGATTCAATGATTTCCATGGTCATGCAAATTAGAACCCTATTATTTTACTATAACACAATAAAAGATATCTCCACATAGATACAGTTTTGAATTGAAAAAAAATGGAATTTAATGAACACCAAAGCAAATTACTAACTTAAACAATCAACTGGCTGATAATTAGGAGAAGGGAGATCTATCATATTTTTAAAGCATACCAACAGTTTTCAGATAAGCTACATACCTACTGCCATTTGATATGATAGATATAGATCTTCCAAACAGCCTATGTTGGAAAAAAACTGCAACCCAGTATAAATACTACATTTCATCAACCATCCAATACTATATATTATATGCATGCAATGGATGCCATCCTTAATAACCAGATCGAAACTCTCTTTTAAATTTGACCTTTTGGTTGTATTTAGATTGTTTTTTTTCCTGCATACAGTAAAGGTTCCTCCACTTCAACACCCACGTGGCTATGCTGACACTCTAGAAAATCCTAACAAAGCCTTGCATCCTGGCTTTGTAAACCTCTGTTGCAATGGAAAAATAAAGCAGAGGTATTAAAATCTTATAAAAGAAAGTCCCTTGTTGCTATGGTAATGTCTAGTTCCTAAAGACTCAAAGAAAGAACTCTTTTCACTGATTCACCTGGGTCCTATTTTTGCATTGGTGATATTTAAATGATTAAAGTTTTTTTAAAGAGGAGCATTTTCTATAAGCAGGTGAAAACTCTTATTTTTAGTCAATAGAAGCAGATTGCGGACACACAAATCCACATTCAATTAATTCACTGAGGCAATATGCAATGTGTGGTAGTCATTCACCATTCATTCAGAATGCTCCTTCCATATTTCCTTTTGTAAAATGTCCTAGAGCAGCTAAACAAATTGTTTTTTTCATTATTCAATCACCTTCGATCATACATACACATCATTTGGCCATTTTATATCAAGGAGTCGCATTCATTCAATAACATTTAAAGTAAAGGAAAATGTGAAGCACTGATTTACTATCGAATATAATTTGAAATCCCAAATTTTTTAAAAAAGTAGAATAGTACTTTTGCTTTCTCTCCAATTCACCATTGATTTTTGTACAATGAATATATAACTCTAAGAAATATATAACTTTTAAACACTGACTGGAAATACGTATCCGTGTGTGCATGTATCTATGTGCACATGTATTATACTGTAAAAAAGGTTTTTATTTTTATAATAGAAATTTATTGAGGCTAGAATTTCTTTTTTTAATCTTTTTAAAAAGATATTATTTATTTGTTTGTTTGTTTGTTTGTTTGTTTGTTTGTTTGTTTTTAGAGAGAGGAGAAGAGAGGCAGAGAGAGAGGAAGAGAAATATCAATGTGTGGTTGCCTCTCCCATGCCCCCACTGAGGACCTGGCCTACAACCAAGACATGTGGCCTGACTGGGAATCGAAACTGCAACCCTTTGGTTCGCAGCTCGCACTCAATCCACGGAGCTACACCAGCCAGGGCTAGGTTTTTAAAATATCATAATGAATTGTGTACAGATTTGTTTGAAAGAATATATATTTCAAGGTCTCTACACTGATGCTATAGTAACACACACAGAAACACAATGTTTTCTGAATACTTGATACTTAGAACTATTTTTTGTAGAGACAGGGAAGCGGGGTAAGAAAGGGAGAGAAACATTGATCAGAGAGAGAATAATCTATCAGATGCCTCTCATACACATCCTGACTTCCGACCAGTCCTGCATCTGAGGCACATGCCCTGACCGGAAATCGAACGCGCAAACTCTCAGTTTGGGGGAAGATGCCCAACCAACTGAGACACACCAGGCATGGGTGAACACTTCACATTTAAAACTCTCCATAGCAAACTGTATATTAGCATGCTGAAAGTACCCATCGTTTTCAAAATGGTACATTTTGTTCCTTTTACATGTAAATATAAACATAAAACTTCTTATGTTACCTAGAAACACAGCCTGCCATGATGTTTACAACAAGATGTTTAATTGTTAATTATTTTGAAGGGCTATTGTAAAAAGGCTATTCTAGAATTACAAATATTGGCAAATTTTAAAAAAAGAAGTATATCGGATTCACTTTTGGTGTTTTCACCCATGTGATCTCATTGCACTAAAAAATATCTACGTGTTTTCTTGAAAGAGAAACTGTAATAACACAAATAAGGTGTCACATATTAAATTATTCCTTCAGTTGTATTTCTTACTTTGAAGACACACACTAAATAATAGCTGAAGCCACTAGCAGTTTCTCAGGAACTTGCCCCATCTTCACAAAGGGAATGGGATGCCTCTGCCTTTATGTTTCCTGTGAATCTTCTAGTATAGACTTTATCACTTTATATTATAGGTGTTTATCTCCCACTTTACACTGTGAGCTCTGTGAGATCCGGGACTATGCTTCAGGCATTATGATCTTCCAAGCAGTAGAGCTTGGCTGTAAGTATGTATTGAATTTATAAATGGTACTAAATAATAACACATTACCATCTATTGTGTAATAGTATCAGGAGTCCTTGTCCAATAACCACTCTCGCTTATCCACTAAATAACAACATGCTTGAGAACTGCAGGACCGTTCTGAACATATCTGTATGCTTTTTGCCCTGGCACATTAACTAGGTAGGTGTTTGGTAAATATTAAATTTTAATTAGGGAATTGTAACATTTAGGAGTAGTAAAAGTAGAAACCACAGGATTCCTTACTATTCTTTCAATGACCTTTAGAAAATAACAGCTACTCCCTTGTCTACATTTTCTTCTGATTGTAGTGGAGAAATTTTGTCCCCCCCGCAAAGCATTAGGCTTTTGATACGCTTGGCTCTAGTTTCCAAGCTGAGCTTGTTTCTGAAGGTAATATTTCTTGTCCTTTCTTTGTGGGATGGATTTGAGAGGCCTTACGGATATACTAGATACTGCTCTACCTTGAAATCTCAGGAATGTCCCCCAAACAGATTACAAGTCCTTTGGTATCAGTAGAGATTTAAATCTAATATAGAGTCTTTCTCAGTCCTCACCTTTAATTATCCTGCTGAGACATTTTCTTCTAATAATACACCTTTCAACTGAACCATTGTGCTATCTAATATCTTTATAATACTTCCACGATATAGCTCAAATTTTAAACAGAATTTTATACCTTTCACTTTGATGCTTAGAAAATGTTTTAAAATGGGGTAATATGAACTGAAACAAATTTCAGTGTCAAAGCTCCAATGTCAAACTTACCTCTGCGACTTTGAAGAATTATTTGTAAAAGAATATTACCATATAAAGTTAAAATAATGGCAACAATTAAAATCTTTTAGAATTCATCTTGAGCTACCAGTTTTTGATTCCTGAAAATAACAGACTTCAGAAATTCAGAAACCAATCTGACATTGTTGGCTATAGTTTAGAATCAAGCAAAAACATCTTATTTACAGTTCAAAACTCACAAAACCTTGTGAATAGGTCAGGCAAACTTAAATATACTACATCTGCTCCTGCGGTTGCTCCATTTCTTTAGAGAAAATGTCATTCAAACGCCGTTCTCTCTATTCCCACATGTGTTCTTAGAACGCTCACAAAACTCACGGGGAGAAAGATTACTTATTCATGAAAGCAGGGTTTCTTTGGTCATCCTAGGTTTGATTGACATTAGCAGCAACTATGTATGACTCCAAAGATTTAAATATTCATTATAGCATAATAATGGTATTTAAATATCTAAGCATTAGAATTTTCAAAGTAACTTTCACTTTGGAATAAGTGTGGTGTTCTTTACATAGATTACCTAGCACAATGACAAAGCATTATATTCCTGGGAAGTTAATATTTGGGAGATGAAAATATAAAATATTTAAAATTCTGTTAAAATATTTTGCCAAAGGCCACATAGATTATTTACTATTTTTACCTGAAAATTAGTAAGTAAATAAAATAAGAAACAGCCCTGGCTGGTATAGCTCAGTGGATTGAGTGCGGGCCTGTGAAGCCAAGGATCGCAGTTCGATTCCCAGTCAGGGCACATGCCTGAGTTGTGGGCCAGGTCCCCAGCAGGGGACACATGAGAGGCAACCATACATTCATATTTCTCTCCCTAACCCTTCCTCTCTAAAGATAAAAAAATAAAACCTTAAAAAAAAGAAACAGTTCATTTCAATACCTGTATTCATATACCTCCCTTTGAATGAATTAAGTCTCCTTGTAATTGTATGTATAAATTGAAGTTTAATGACTAGATCACTGTATATAATATCAAGGGTGATTCAATCATTTTTGGAGAATGTTGGCATAAAGTGCTCCCTCTCCACAGAACTACATTATAGATGTACTTGTAGAGGTAAAGGTACATGCACATGCAAAGAAATAAATATTTCCACACATTGCTCTTCCTGAAATCTGTATATAACAGACACAACACACTGAACTGAAATATTATCATATACAATATCCTTCCCTCTAGTTTCAAACTTATTATGGGCTCCAGATAATGTTTTACAGATTATAGGACATCATTTGACAGTGAACTCTATCTGATGTTTAGGTTTTAGTGAGAAAATTCCTATTGAATTCAATATTGAATAGAAGCAAAAAAGATAACCCAGAAAAATGATGACTTTGGACATTAATCAAGTTTATGGGAAAAATGTATTTTTAAAAATAGCTTTACTGAGTTATAACTGGCATACAAGTATAAATGCCATACATGTTTATTGGGTAAAATTTGCTAAGTTTCGGGGTATATATGCACAGGAAACCATCACTACAATAAAAAGAATGAACATATCCTCGTATCCATCATACCCGAAAGTTCCCTGAGGCACCTCTGTAATCTCTCTTTCCCTGTCCCTCCACTGTCTTTAAGTAACCGCTGATGTGTTGTCTTTCACTATAAATTAGTTTGCATTTTCTAGAATTTCACTGAAATGGAATTACAAAGTGAATACTTCTTGTTTGGCTTTCACTCAGCGTGATCATCTTAAGATTCGCCCATGTTGTTACATTATCAATAGTTCATTCCTTTTTATCACTGAGTTGTATTCCAGTGTATAAATAAACCATCATTTTAAAAATTTGATTCACCTGTTCACAAATATTTGGCTTCTTTCCATTTTTAGCTAGGACAATAAGTCAGCTGTGCTTGTCTGTGTACCATGGACATATGCTTTCATTTCTCATGGGTAAAAATCTAGGCATAGAATGATAGGGTCATATAATAAGTGCATTTTTAACTTTTTAAAGAAATCAACAAGCTGTTTTTTTTAACATGGTGGTACTATCTTACATTTCCATCAACAGTTGGTCCAATGGGCTATATGTACATTTAATTAGACAGCACATGGCTGTCTGTACATTTATTGAGAGAGAAGCATCCCTTCTCTGTGCAATGTACATAATAAGGTTCATTTTATTTTATTTGTCTCATTATTTTATTGTTTTCCATTTGATTTATTTTTATGTATTTATTTATTTATTTTTACATTGTTGTTCAGGTACAGTTTCCTGCCTTTTACTCTCATCCCAGCCCACCCCCCCAGCCCTCCCCACCTATAAGGTTCATTTTAAAGGAATGGGAACATGGGTTCACTATTCTAAATAATTATAAAACTGAATTTTGTGTTCCCTCTCACATGTAACAGATTATGATGAAGAAAAGTAAGTAACTGAGAACTGACATTTATTGAATGCTTACCATGTGTCTGCCTCCCTTCTAAGTGGCTAATAGGTACTACATCATTTAAATACCTACAACAATCCATCTTTTTATATTTATTGATTTGAGGTGGGGGAGAGATTTTGTTGTTCAACTTGTTTATGCATTCATTGGTGGATTCTTGTACGTGCCCTGACCTGGGATTGAACCGGCAACCTTGACGTATCCAGACAACACTTTAACCAACGGAGTTATCCTTCTATAGATGATTGGTTAAAGAAGATCTGGTCCATATCTACAATGGAATACTATTCAGCTGTAAGACAAGGTGAAATAGTGCCATTTGACACAACAGGGATAGATCTTGAGACTATCATGCTAAGTGAAGTAAGTCGCATAGAAAAAGAAACATGTGATTTCACTCCCATATAGGATATAGAACTGAAAGCAAAAAATGAACAAAGGAGAGAAAAAAAATCTCACAGACAATAGTATGGTGGTTACTAGAGATCAGGAGGCGAGGGGTTACGAAAGGGTAAAGGAGGTTAAATATATGGTGACAGAAGATTTGACCTTGAGTGGTGGGCACACAATGCAATATACAGATGGTGTATCATAGAAATGTATGCTTGACACCTATGTGATTGTATTGATCAATGTCACCTTGATAAATTTAGTTTAAAATAAATAAAAATGAATGAATATAGACACTTTATAAATACATAAATGATATAAATTCAATTTCAGTGTATCCTAAATTGAGCTCCAAACTGTCTCAGATTCTCAAAGCCGGTTAGAAAAAATAGATCTCAGGTATATTCCTGTTTCTAGGAAACAAACAGTATAATTAAACTGGGATATTTTAGAAAAGTGTCATATAAATAGCAATATAGAAATGTTGTCAAGACGTAGAAAAGGGACAAGACAGATGCCAGAACCCAGAGATATAGGGGAGACAGACAGCGAGCTGGGCTGAGAGGGCTTTCTGACAGGAGCTGTGATTTTTTTTAAATCTGATCACCAGTTCACTGCAAAGACCACATGGCAGAAAGGGAGGCAGGAAAATGAATTGTCTGCCACTCACTCATCTCCTGTTGCTCCTCACTAGCTATACCCAGCTGAAAGACAGAGAGCAGGGAGCCCCTGGTGCACCCCTTATAGGCCCTCCTCCCAGGGCATGTGGCGTGTTGGAGAAGGGTGGAATCGGACCTTGTGAGACACACTGAAAGCATCCAAGATGTTACGTTTGAACTTAGATCTGAAACATAACTATCATCTCTCTTTTTTACACGTTTGTTTACAAGTAACATATCTTTAAGAGTATATTGTAGTAAATTTATTTGTCTAATTACAGTCCATTTACTAGATTTTACTGTAGCAAATTCCATTTTCTAGGCCCTGGCCAGGTAGTTCAGTTGATTAAAGTGCCGTCCTGATAGGCCAAGGTTGGGCTTCCATTTCTGGTTAAGGCACACACAAGAACCAACCAATGAATGCATAAATATGCGGAACAAGGTAGTAGTGATCTCTCTCTCTCTCTCTCATATCAATAAATACAATTCAAAAATAAATAAATAAAAATTCTGTTTTCTAAAAGGTTGAGTTCAAGACATATGAGAGAGTATTTCTGATGTTTTTACCTTGTTGTGGATATATGTACATTGAGAATCTGAAGGGGAAGTGTGATTATTAAGGAGAATACTAAAGAATGGTTTTGGCTTTTCATTTTGATTTTCTCATATTTATTTTAGTTGCATATTTAAAACATTTTAATTAACATATGTCCTTATTCACAAACATGGAGAACTGCAAATGTGGAAAAAATGCAGACCAATTGATTTTTCCTCTAAGCATTTGGTTTTAAAAGTAGTACCTGCTAAAATACTGTTCAAACATCTTTCTTGCTGCTATAAGAATGACTGTCGATTTTACCACTCTGTATCTATAATGAAAACTGTAGAGCTATAGAATGGCTTTTTGCAATTGCTTTTATGAAATACTCAACATGCTAAGTTTACTCTTTTTAAAGGAATTGATAAAACATGACAAAAATACTCATTTCATAAGATCTAGAAGGAAAATATAGTCATCCTTGGCAGTGCTAGGTTTTCTAAAATTTCAAAATGTGAGAAAAAAACATAACCTCCAACATCATATATTCTTTACTAATATACACAGTATGCATTTAGCTTCCCTTTAAGGAATGCTTTATACACATAAATAATGTATGAGATAGATATATATTTCTCACACTTTATAACTTTGGCATTTTATCACATGTCTTACAACATCCCTAATTGATGGCAAACTTTAGGGGAATATTACTACATTGTTTTTTAAAAGGGATGTAAAAATAACAAAAATAATACATTATTGAACCAATCATGTAAGTAAATGCATCATTTTTGCATAATTCATTCTAATGTGGTTTACTGTACCAAATTTCTTTTCTGTATAATTTTCTGTAAATCCTCACCCAAGTATATGTTTATTGATTTTAGAGACAGAGGAAGGAAGGGAGAGCGAGAGAGAGGAGAAAGAGAAACATTGATGTGAGAGAAAAACACCGATCTGTTGCCTCCTGAACACTCCCCCGCCATGGACTGAACCTGCAACCTAGGTATGGGCCCTGATGCTGATCAGGCATCGAATCCAAAATTTTGGTCCATAGGCTGATTCTCCAACCAACAGAAATGCCCAGTCAGGGCCCACATTTCTTAGGGGCATGCTATTCATAATTTTTAAGTTGGTTTTCTCCATATTAATGATAAGAGTTTGAAAACATAATCGATTTCAGACAGATCATAGAACTTCACAATTCAATGCAGTATTTAACAATTTTATTTGCTATCTCCTTAAACAAATTCAAAATGTCAAATGAAATGCACTGAACAACTATAATGTTCCAATAGGTCAACAAGACTCTCTGTCCCTGCTATTTCCACGGCAAGTGGCCATAACAGAGGTTGACTAGATATTTTCTCTTTATGTTGGATATATATCTGATAAGATTTATAAAAAAATTTCCCAAGGATTTTAACTAAAATTGAAGGTGTGTTTGTTAGTAATGCTTCATGGGTTATTTCATCCTTCTACGAAGTCTTCTGGTGTTTCTACCAAGTACGCAAAGACAATTTGTTTTCCATCAATGCTCACTTTGGTAAGATTTGGATCACATTCTTTATGTGTTCACTGTCTAAGAAAATTAGTTTCCTAGCAGAAAAACTCACTGAAAGATATCAAGGGTATTTTACATGTCAAGTCCTTTACCTGCTCTGGCTAATTTTTAACACAGAATATCCCAAGGCACATTTTTTCTCTTTCTATTTCATTAGGGTACACACAGGAAACTAATAGTTATTTTATACAAACTTTGATGTCTAAGATCTGATATCATTTTAAAACAGTTAATGAACATATGCATCTTCATTTCCAAGCACGATAATATGCATTCATCTTATGCACTTATTAAACCAACTACACCTTACATAGTTACATAAGGACTTCCTTCAGAGTCCACAGTTTTGTTTTTCCCATTTCCCAAATTAATAGGTGTGATGATACCTACGATCTACAATACTGTCAGATTAGCATATATGTTAAATAGCTTACTGTCTCATATACTTTCATTTTCAACTAAGTGGCTATAGAATTGAATCAAATCTCTATAGTTTCCATCTATATTAGAACACATGTAAACATTTCGAGTACACTTTGAGAACCCAGATCACTTCACAACCATTTCCCCATTATTTTTCTGACATACCATGTACCAAGTCCTGGAAAATAAAACCTCAGAAATCACCCTCAGGGGCTTTGCCACCACCTTCCATCCGTATTCTATCAAAATACAATTTCCACCACTTTTATTGCCTAAATGTCTCAGATGTGTTCTGATCACCGCACCCGCATAAACTTGCCTTTGTTTAAATTCTCCTTTAAGGTTTTTCTAACTTTCCAGTGCTTTCCACCTTGATGTTTCTTCCCTGACTCAAGTACCTCAGGATCTCTGAGTCTCTGAGATAATTAAGCCCAAACTCTTTAGTAAATCACACCCCTCCCAGTCACTCCCCACTCCCTGTTCCTGGCAACAATTACTATCATGATTTCTAATCACAAAGATTTGAACTTTATAACTTTACGTAAATAGAATCATACAATAAGTACGCCTTTGACTCTATGTGCTTGTGATTGTGTTTGAAACTTTATCCATACTATAGCATGTAGTGGTAGTTCTACCGTTCTCGTTTGCAAATAGTTCTCTATTATGTGAATTTACCAAAATCTCCTATTCATCTTACTGTTGATGCACACTGAAATTGTTTTGGTTTGGTAATATGAAGAACAATACTGCTAAGTACATTGTTTTAATAACTGATGATATTGGCAAGAATTTGCACTTTGAATAAGTTTGTGCATTTTCCATCAATTCACACGAGTCTTCTGTTTTTTAGATGAACTTTTATTTATTTTTTTCAGGTTCTACTGGTTCATTTATTTATTTTTTATTTATTTGTATTGTTGTTCAAGTACAGTTGTCTCCATTTCCTCCCCACCACTTCCCCTGCCCACGTCAGCCATCTCCACCTCCTGCCCCTGATCCCCCCACCCAGTTTGGTCCATGTGTCCTTTATAGTTGTTCCTGAAAACCCTTCCTCTTTGTTTTTTAGATGAACTTTTAAAGGTCTTTTAAGATACATGACTTAAGCTTATTTTCCTAGGCTTTGAAAAAATTTCAAGTCCACTTAAAATCATGTTTCTTTATTTATTTACCAATTTTTATTCCTGAGTGAATTTATTGGGGTGACATTGGTTAATAAACATATAAGTTTCAAGTATATAATTCTCTAATACATCATCTATATATTGCATTGTGTGTTCACTACCCAAAGTCATATTTAAATGTATAAAATAAATGTACCAGAACGTATTTGCTCATATAAGCTGATCAAATACCACCGTTTTTTTAATTCTGCAACAATTCACACAACCAAACACAAGTTCAAGGTGAACGAAGACATGAGGCACAATGATCAATATGGGGCCTTATAGTTACGCCGGAAGACCTGGGCTATAGAGTCACTCTGCCACCAACTACTTGTGAGAACATGGAATCATTTCCTGCCTTCTATATACCTTATTTATGTGCTAAGTAATCTTTCTAAGGCTCTTTTCAGATCTCATATTCAAAGATTCTATTTCTGCCCTTGTTAAGTGTGGGCATCTTAGGTACCAGACAAACGGAAAATGTGTTATTGTAAGGATTTCCCAAAAAATACTTTTAGATTACAGTAAAATTTACAGAATTATTGCTGCATATGTTATGCTTCATTTTCCAGAGCATATAATACACCTTATGGCATACGTTGCACAGTTCTTAAGGAGAAACCATCTAAGGCACAGGTGGCAAATACAAGGCTCACAGGCCAAATCCAGCCCAGCACCTCATTTCTACCCAGTGGCAGCACCGAGCTCCTTGCCCCTAGTTACAGGAGCAGTTACATTTATGTAGTCCTAAAATTACAGTCTGCCCTTTGAAGGTAGCTGCGAGACTAATGTGGACCCCAGGTGAAAATGAGTTTGACACCCCTGAGCTAAACGGAAGAAAGATAAACACCGTATTTTTGGACTATAAGACGCACTCCCCCCAAATCTGGGAGGAAAATGGGAGTGTGTGTTATAGTCCAACTGTAGCTTACCTGGCTGGCTGTAGGGTGGGGAGGTGGTAGTGGAGAGGGGTCACAGGTTATTAAATATTTACCACATTTTTGCTTCAGGTTTTTTTTCTTATTTTCCAGCTCTAAAACCTAGGTGTCTTATGGTCCGGTGTGTCTTATAGCCCTAAAAATACGGTACATGTCTCACCTGTGAAATTTGGAAAGAAAAGTGGAATTGATGAAAAAAACAGTTTGGGAGGCTACGGGACAATGGCACTGTGCTGCACGGATCCTACGCCAGCTACAGACACGCTGAAAGAGGATGGAAAGGTCATGAAAAGACAACATGGAGATGGATCACTACCAAATCCGAGTGAGCAACTATTTCTCAAACATCACAGCAGGCCATGGGAATACTAAGAAATAGGGTCCTTTCTAAAAAAAAAGAAGAAAAAGAAGAAGAAGAAGTCCACCAGGAAGACAAACTCATAAAATGGGAACAGCCATAAAATGAGATAATTGCTCTCCATAAGAGAGACATCATCAATGGCTTTCTGACTAGTTCAAAAGAAAAAATGATGAATACCTGAGCAGCTGTATTCATCCACATTTTCTGCCCTGACGAAATAACGTGCTGTATTATAAGTGGTATGAAACTGGCAAGGAAAATTAGGATAGAAAATCTTCTTGTAGAATAAAAGGAAATCACCAATCCATAATATAGACTAGTTTTCAAAAACGACTCAATTCTGTTCCGCAAACTGTTACCGAACACCTGCCGTGTGGAAGCACAGAGATAACTGTGGGCACACGCAGGTAAATAAAACATAAGATCAGTGTTCAAGGAGCTCAGAGTTTGGGAGGAGAGAATTAACAAGCAGTGGAAAAGAAGAAATATAGTGTTACATATGTGCCATGCATCTAGGGGAGCTTCTAGAGTGGGGACTAGAGCCAGGAAGAATTGTAATTTGCAACATGAAAACATGTGATGTGAATAAAAATCCCGATTAGCTTCACTAGACTGTGCTTTTCTCCCACAGTGATGCCTAATCCTTTTACGAGTCAAAAGAACACTCTGTAACAGGAAGGATGTTAAGCTGCATCCTGCAGAAACACTGGCGGGGGACGGAGATTAATTGCCCCACTTCTTGATCATATCATTTGAAGATTCAGGAAGCGTTCTCTTTCTTTGGTCAATGCAAGGATTTCAGTACCATTATAAATCAAAAGACTAATTTCTAAAAATGTCCCCGTAGTAAACAACAGACTCAAAATTTTCAATTACCTATATGGATTACAATGTCCACAAGTACTCTAGAGGGACTGGGGGCCCCTGTGGTTTCGCTAGAGGTTTAGTGTTAGTGGTTCTTCACCTCTTCCAGGTTGCCAATTGACCTGGTTTGAGTGACATTTAATAAGACATTGAATGTCAACAGTGTAGGCAACAGAGTAACTACCTCTTCAAAGACTTAAATGAGCTAGAAGTTTTATTTTCTTTAACTAAGGAGTCTAAGATATGGCTGATATTATAGAGAAAACCTTTGTAGGCAAATTAGAGGAATGAGTCATCTTCCCTCCAAAAATACAAGAGTATGATTACTAAGTGAGGCTGGCCTAAGGAGGATTAAGAAAAAAAGATGTTTTTTTTTAAATGTAAAAAGATGCTTTGAAATGTACATTGTGATGAAAATGAACACTGAGTAGTATCCATATCAGAGAGAACAAAAAGAGGGAACATCTACAAGCCTTAATGTGGAATCAGCATAGAGACAATATAAGAAAAGAAAGCGCAGGGATTAAATGAATAATACAGGCAAATAAAGAAGCTCTGTGACTTAAAGATGGAAAGAGAGTTTGGAACCTGAGGGAATGGAGTCCCATAAAAATGAGGTGGCAGGGACAATATAACAGAGGAAAGGAAAAAAAATCTATATGATATTCTGACAAAGGAATCAATAGGCCTGATTGAATAGCTTTCTATGAGGAAAAATAGGAGGCAGAGTAAGGAGGGTTCGGCTGTGTTTCTGGATTGCCACAAAATGGAAAAGACACTGGACGCGTGTGTCTGCTTTCATGTATAGTGGGAGGGAAGATGGCAGGAAAAGAAAACAGAGAGGAAGTGGAAAATGTTTTAAGGTAACTCCGTGTAATGTGGTAAGATGATTTTTCCTTTTTCTTCTTTCTTTCCAACTGCAGAGAGCTCATCGTGATGAACATGTCGTGCTGTAGAGCTCTAACAGCCTGTTTCCTTCTACGTGGCTGAAGAGTCAAGTTCATTCTGTCTGTAGGGACTTGGAAAGCTCACAAATAACAGTGGTCATTAATCACGCTGGCTAAATTCCTGAGCTAGAGACAGGAAGGTATGGAAAAGTGTGAAATTCTAGGCTTTCCCTAACGTTGTATTAACTTACTTTTGACAGATAAGTTCAGGCCCGCATTTACACCCTGTTGTTGAAAGAAGGCTTGGAATAGCACCTGCTTTGTCTCCCACACCATAAATCTCAACAGTGCTGAACACTGCGTGTTTCACACACAACAGAAAAGATACATCCTAGCCATTAACCTTTCCCTTAGTTGCTGATAAAGTAAAATAGACCCATTCTTTACAGAAACAGTTATGTATTTGTTCAGGTAAATATTCCTCTATGAACAATAACAGCCTATTATTTTTATAACTCCGAGATTATTTTTTCACGGAAACACTGAATGTCATTAAAATTCATATGATGGGAATGCAAAAATAACACGTTAAAGGCAAAAGCACAACAGTTAATTACATTCAAACTTAGCACATAAACAGAGGGAAAGTTTCTCTCTCTGAAACACACACACGCCCAGCAAACCTCAAAGAATTAAATTCAGGATCCTCATTAGTAAGTTGAGGGAATTTTAAGATGACATATTGCAGAAGGAGAATTGTAGCTGTCAAATGACTAAAGCTGACAAAAATAACTCTCCTTTGCAATCCTTTTGAATCCAGGAATTGTGTAAGTTCACTTTCTCTTTTGGAAGAGGGCCTTTTTTTTTTTTTTCCTGAATAGTCTCAGTTGTTATTTCTGATGCTAGACAGGAAAGACCTGCTAAGAGGTGAATTTTTTTTTAAAGGCAATTAAGCCATACGGAGCTAAAATAAAATAACATTGGCTCATTTGTGGTGGATTTTTTGGTCACCTTGGTTCAAAAGGACTGGTTTAACTTCCCTAACCACACAGACTCACAAAACGCAATGCGAAGGCATTGGGGGAAGCTTTCCTTGAACAAGCCCAGCTTCGCTGAGGGACAGGGGTGTTTTCCCCCCATGACAACTTTTTCATGCAGAGATCAGCTGATTTAGCCAAAGTAATCCTAAACTTTGTAGAATGGTCTGCACACCAGCTGGCTCCCTTCAATGTCTTGGAGACTCCTTCACAACTGGCTTTAAAAGTGCCTATTTTCCCTTTCTTCCTATTGCCTGGAATAAATCTGGTTGGAATGGTAGGGGGATAGGGGTGCTTTGAGATCTTGGAAGGGACCCAACGTTTTCAGAAATAGACTGAGAAACTGAAAGTTGTTAGGATAAGCAAGATCTTGGTTTTGCCACCATTTCCTTTCCAGCATAATAATAACTGCTACAAATCTGTAGTTACCCATTTGCAAATAAAATGAGCTGTCTCACTCTCTTACTTGTCTCAGTACACTCATTATCACTTATTTAGTACGCTGCGCACATTCAGTATGACAGTACGTCAGTAAGACAATTTCCTCCCTTTGAAAGCACAGAAAAAATAAATGATAAATGAAACAGGGGTCAAAATTTCCACCATACACCCCACGTCTCATCTTGAAACACACTCCATTTAAACAGTGGAAACACAAAGTTCCATTCAGCCCTGAAAACCTATAAGCCAAATATCAACATATCAACTCTAGGGAATCTTACTAACAAGCCCTTCCATGTGAAATGGAACCCTTTCCTAAACATTATGATTTGAGAAAGATCCTCTGCAAAGTGGTCTCTGATAGTTTATAACAGAAGAAATTCAAATCCTATAAATGAACGTTATAACACAGATGCTTCTGTCACTAACACATTTTCTCCCCTGCGTTTTTCAGAGATGAGAGTTCTCGGAGGGAAGGTTGTGAAAGTGTTTGTTTATCGCACGACTTCTTCCACACTATCCTTAACAAATAGGCATCTGATTTACATGCTCTGATGTCAAAAAGATATCCTGTATGTGGACTGGGTCAGCCCAGAATCATCGACAGATATATTTAAAGGGACAGCATAGGGTCATTGAAATTTTCTTATTACATTTGTGGTTAACTCACGAGTGAGTCTTTTCACTATTATAATTCAATAAATGAAGAGACCAACGACCCAATTTTAAAATGGGCAAAATGTTTGAATACATATTTCTCCAAGGAAGATATGCAAATGACTGATAATAACATGAAAAGATGCTCAAAATGACTATCAATCAAGGAAATGTAAATGAAAACCGCAAGGAGATACCACTTCACACCCTGATGAAAAGTGTAATCAAATAATGACA
The DNA here is from genome assembly GCA_004027735.1 of Carollia perspicillata. Taxonomy (NCBI): domain Eukaryota; kingdom Metazoa; phylum Chordata; class Mammalia; order Chiroptera; family Phyllostomidae; genus Carollia; species Carollia perspicillata. The sequence continues at coordinate 209,054 of PVKM010000001.1, forward strand.
AAGTTCTGGAACTAGAGAATGGTGATGATTGCACAACACGAAAATGTGCTTAACGCTACTGAATCACACGTTGTAAAATGATGAAAATTGTCAGTTTTATGTCATGTGTATCTTACCACACACAAAAAGAGAGATGATAATTTTTGGTGAGAATATAGAAAATTCAAAACCATGATCCACAGCTATTTGGAACATAAAATAATGCAGTCACTTTGAGAATCTATCTGTCAGTTCCTCAAAAGGTTAAATAGTGTTATCACATGACCCAGCAAGTACACTCCTAGGAATATGCCCACGAGACAAGAAATCATATGTCCACACAAAAACTTGTCCAAAACTGTTCATAATGGCTTGAATTACAAACCACTGAAGTGAACATCAACTGAACAGATATGTAACATGTGGTATATCTATACAATGCATTATTATTTGGCAAGGAAAATAAGTAAACTACTAATATATTCTCCAATATAGATGAATCTTGAAAACATTACATTAAGTGAATGAAGACAGTCCCAAAGGACATGTAGCAGGTTCCATTTATACTAACGTCCAGAATGGGCAGATCCATGGAACCAGGACAAAGACTGGCGGTCACATAGGGCTGAGGCAGGGAGGGGGACTGTTTCAAGTGAAATTAGGAGTGACTGTTAGTGGCTACGTACTTTCTTTCTAGGATGATAAAAATATATTAACATCGATTGTCATGATGGTTTTGCACGACTCTTGTGAATCTATAAAAGCAACTGAATTGTACATTTTAAATGGGTGAATTGTATAGCATGTAGATTATAAGTCAATACAAATGGCTTTTTTTTTTAATGAGAATGAACTCCTTCTGGTTCATAAAACAAGTGTTGTGTGGGAGCTTTTGGAGGATGCATCTGCTGTACTGCTATGTCCTAAAGTTAGCATCATTCTGTATCTGTCCTCTAGATGGCACTGTTTCTTTTTGCCACTACACGCTTTCCATACCATTGTGGACCTGAGAAAAGGAAAGATCAAAGTAGGAGGTCAAGAAATTAGCAGGCCCCTGAGAAGGAAGCATAGTAGTAGAATGAGTTCCTTGGTATTGAGGTATTTATTCTATAGGGAGAACCTCAGATCCACCATTTGTCAAGGAGTTGTGGCAGGGGGTGGGGTGGGGTGGACCAGGATATCTATCAGTTTGCCTGTCTTTCTAAACCTCGACACTAATAATTGAAATACACAATACTCTGACAGCAATAATGTGAATATAGGTTAGAGGATCCTCAGTGAAAACCTCAGAAGAAATGCCATCATTTGATCAATGGCAAGCAATGTCTAGGTAAGTTATTTCTCTGGTGCTCCCTCCTTTTCTTCTACCTCTTCTTGCAAAGTTTAAATATAGGTGCTTTTCAATGTACTCCTATTCAAGAGTAGGGTTAGTAATAATTTTTCTTTACTCCAACTCATAATCAAATGTCTAACCTTCTTTACTTGAAAATAATAATATTTTTTCCTGATAAAGAGAGGTCAATAAAGATAAAAATAACAGGTTGCTTGCTTGTTCATTTGTTGCTTGCAGTTTTATATCCCACGAGTCAGTGAAATCATATGGTTTTAACCTTTTCTGACTGACTTATTTTGCTTAGCGCATTATTCTCAAGTTTCATCCATGTTGTAGCAAATGGCAGTATCTCATCATTTGTGACGACTGAGTACTAATCCATTGTAGATATGGACCACATCTGCATTATCCAATCATCTAGCGAAGGACACATCAGTTCCTTCCATGCCTTGGTCACCATGAATAACAAACAATAACTCACAGACACAGACAACACTATCATGGTTACTGGAAGGAAGGGGTTTGGGGGGCTAGTGAAGGGTAAAGGGGGCAAAATATGTGGTGAGGGAAGATGTGAATTTGCGGAGTGGGTACCCAATACAATCAATATACAAGTGATGTATCAATGAATTATAAACTTGAAACCTATATAATCCTATTAACCAATGTCACCCAAATAAATTTAATAAAAATAAAAAATGAAAACAAGAAAAGGTTTCTTCTTATGAAATACATTTTCATTGAAGAATTGAAAATATACTTATATTTATAAGCATACTTTTACTTTCAAATTATGATAGCTGGTGTTATTGCCTGCATGCATTTAATAGGGAAATGGAGTACACAGAGGTTTGAAGATTATCTCAGGTCTCATTCATTCACGTGCAAAATTTAGGTCTTATGCCATTTGCTCTATTTAGTAAAAACTTTTCAGTCAAAGACTTCAAAGATAACCCAAGCTAGCATGACATGGTTTCACGTTTTTCCTTATTTCAGTTCTTAATAGCCTGAGGTAGAAGTGATCTTCTTTTTAGTTTTCTACATTCTATTAAATGTGCTGATAAAGACATAAGATTTGCTTTCAGAACAAAGGCCCTTACTATGATCAAGCTCCTATAAAAGAGTAACATTTTGTTAAATTTACCACATGCTTAACTCCCAAAATATTTTAATAATTTAATGTAATTTAGTTATGTTTGATCTTCTACATTCTATATTGAAATGAAATTATTCTGAATAAAATTTTCATAAGACTTCAGAAAATCAGTCTTCAATGCATTTAGCTCTAACAGAACTTTATTCTTACAAATTAAGTTCTTGGCAACGAAAACCATTTGAGCCCTGGACAGGTAGCTCAAATGTTTAGAGCATCATTCTGATATGCCAAGGTTGTAGGTTTGATCCCCAGTCAGGGAATATACAAGAATCAACTAATGTATGCATAAATAAGTGGAACAACAAATATCTCTTTCTCTATTTCTCTCTCTCCCCGTCCTTCCCTCCCTTCCTGCCTAACATCAATAAATATTTTTTAAATTACTTAAAATATAACTACTAATTACTCAAAGATCAGGTCCTTTTATTTGGTCTCTGATTACTTAACAGTCTGCTGCCCACTGGTCTCTCCACTTGGAAGTCTAATGGGCATATTAAACTTGCTAGTTCCAAAATGATCTCCTAACAATGCCCGCGATCAAGACCTACTTCCTGCCATCTTCCCCATACCAATAATGGCAATGCCATCTTTCCAGTCATTCAGTTCAACCATAAGGTCTTCTTTGGAGCCTTTCTTTTTTTATACCTTATGTCCAATCCATCGGCTGATCTTATTAGCTTCACCTTCAAAATATATTCAGAATCCAACCATTTCTCACTGCCCTCTACTAATACCATCTTAGTTTAGATAATATTGTCTCTGACCAGAATTACTAGAATAACCTTGTAACTAAAATGGCCTCTCCTCTTTGACCCATGGCCGTCTATGATCTAGACTATTACTTAGAAGTCAGGCAACCCATGTTATTTTCTACTCAAAATGTTTCATCTAATTCAGAATAAAAGGACAAGTCCTCATATAAAGTCCCTTAAGGCTGTCTATTTCTTACTTCTCTGGCATCTTACCACTCTGCCTATTCCTCACTATGCCCACCCTCTAAGGGACATTTACTCCTAAGTCTGGAAAGCTCTTCCAACAGTTATCTTCATGGCACCTTCCCTCAACTCCTAATCAAGATGGTTTCTCCTAAGGACCTTATTTTAAATTACAATTTCTTCCAGACCACAAACTCATCCTCACTTCATGTAACCAATCCTCCGTCTCTCCTTTATTTTTGTTCATATAGTTACTATCATAGGGCTTAACAGTCATTTTATTTATGGTCTAAATGATTTTTATCTGCATTCATTTAACCTCTTTTTCTTAAATTGTCTGGTTCATCTCTACTAGAATGTACACACCATCAGGGAAGAAATTTTGGACTAAATTGTTCAGTGATATATCCCCCAGGGTCACAATAGTGCCTAGAACAAAGCAACTACTCCACAAATAGCTGTTGATAAAAATAAGTTATATATGGATGCAAACATTCATTAAAGAAAATTAAGAATATCTGTTGATATTGTTAATCTTATTCCAATTCACTTCAGAATTTCACCTTTTTTCAAAAATCCATTCAGTTAAAAATCTCAGGATGAATATAAGCATATTGAAATGAGTTTATTTACAGTCAATATGGTATTCATCAAGCTACATTTGTAACTAGACCTACTATTCATAACCATAAAATATTATAAATTGTCTATTTAGATTGAGATTAATAATTTGTTTATAAAATGAATCATGTCATTATTTATCAAACTCCTACTTCAGTCTTTACCTTCTCCATAAATCAATCCAATGGTTCCAGCCTGAAACTGAAGTCATCTTTGATTTCCTATTTTGGACAGTCCCTCTTAAAAACATCCATCAAGAAGCTATGTCGATTATAACCTCAGTCTCCTATCATGGATGTGCCCACAGCTCCTGCTACCACTACAATCATGCCAGTCCCCAGCCACGCCATTTCTTCTCTGGAGAATGGCAACAGTCCCTCTGCTGGTCACTGCACACGCATTAGTTGTCACTTCCAACTAATTTTAAACACCATAGGAATAACACTTGTCCTAATCACAGACTAGATCACAGCATCCCATTGATTCCACCACTCAGATGTCTTGGTGTGCATCTTGGTCCTTCCCATGTGCACCCAGGCCCAGGAGAAGCAGCCAGAACCTGTGGATCACCTGTAGCTCTGAACAGGTTACCCAGGACCAGTCGCAGGCAGCATGCTTCATTGCCCTGCACCACAGTTCCTCCAAACAGGCCCAGAACCAACACACCCAGTGGCCAGCTTCAGGAGACATCAGATTAGGATCCAAAAAGCTTCACAAGCAACATAATAAAAGGAAGATCTAGGCAGGCACCAAACCCTGCTGAGGTGAATTCTGCTTTGTGTGATCAGCACCTGGACAGCAGCTTGCACACCTGTGGCCAGGGGTGAGCTTCACAGTGAGCAAGCCTGAAGGTCAATGCAATGTACAAACGGGCCAATAGCAATCAAAACCCTATTACAGCAGGAGGGTCCACATAACCCACACACAGGACATTCCTGGAGCACTCACATCAGGTGATCAAGGAAATTGTGCCATGAGACCCCACAGGACACCTATTATATAAGGCCACCCTGCAAAGACTATGAATCATAGCAGATCAATCTAATACATAGAAACAAACACAAAGAGGCAGCCAAAATGGGAGACAGAGAAATGGGCCCTAAAATTCAACCCGTGACCTGTGGGCCTCAGGCAGCCCAGGATGGTATGAAGGTGGCCCAACACAAAATCATAGATTCACTTAAAATGTTATGAAATTTTTTGGTGATTGTGTGTCACAATGTATTCAATGTGTGACTCAAGACAACACTTCTTTCAGTGTGGCCCAGAGACACAAAAGGTTGGACACCCCTGCCCTAAATGAAAGAACAGTAAATTTCCAGAAAATGAGCTAAAAGAAATGGAGGCAAGCAATTTATCAAATATAGATTTCAAAGTAACGATTATAAGGATGTTCAACAGCATAAAAGAGGACATATAAACCACAAGAAGAACTAGTCAGAAATGAAGAATAATATACCAGACACAAAAGAATACACTGGAGGGAATAAAAGAGTAGATTGGGTGAAGCAGAGGATCAAACCAGCGAATAAGAAAACAAGGCAGAAAAGAATCACTCAATTGGAGCTGCACAAAGAAAAAATAATTAAAAAGCATGAAGATAGTTTGAGGGCACTTTGAGACAACATGAAACATAACGAAACCCACATGATGGGGGTACCAGAAGGAGAAGAAAGTGAGCAAGGAATAGAAAACCTGTTTGAAGAAATCATGACTGAAAACTTCCCTAATGTGGTGAAGAAAAAGTCACAAAAGTTCAAGAAGTACAGGAGGTCCCAATCAAAACGAATCCAAAGAGACACACATGAAAAAACATCATAATTAAAATGACAAATATTAAGGGAAAAAATGACAAATATTACAAACAAAGAGAATCTGCAAGGCAGCAAGAGAGACACAGTTTGTTACCTACAAGGGAAATCCCATAAAGGCGTCAGCTAATTCTCAACAGGAACACTTCAGGCCAGAACGGATTGGCACGAAGTATTCCAAGTAATGAAAAGCAAGGACATGCAACAAGAGTACCCTATCCAGCAAGGCTATCATTTAAAATTGAAGGCAAAGTAAAGAGCTTGCCAGACAAAAAAAGAAGGCTAAAGATGTCCGTTACTACCAAACCAGCAATGCAAGAAATGTCACAGGGACTGCTTTAAGAAGAAGAAGAAACAGAAAGAGAGGAGAATATAGTTATAAAGAAAAAATGGCAAAAAATGAGTGCCTATCAATAATAACCTTAAATGTAAATGGATTAAATGCTCCAATCAAAATACAGAGGGTAGCTGAATGGATAAGAACACATGACCCATATATAGGCTGTCTACAAGAGACCCACCTCAGACCTACAGACTGACACAGGCTGAAAGTGCAGGGTTGGAGGAAAATGTTCTGTGCAGATGGAAATGGAAAAAAAAAAAAAGAGCTTGGGTAGCAATAGTTGTATCTGCCAAAATAGACTTCAAAACAAAAGCCATAGAAAAAGAAATGGGGGCACGGAAAGTGGGAAACTTAAACTTGAGATCAGACTAAAAAGAAAGTGAAAAATTGTCTGTTTCACTGAAATAGAAAACTATTTAGTACGTCAAAGGATTTTAGATTAATTCTCATTTGATGCCGCTATCACCTCTCCAGATCTAGGAAACTTTGCTTGCCAATGATACCATTCATTATTTAGCTTTAAGAAACTTCGGCGATGTAATACAACAAGATAAGCTTATCCAAGATAGGATCTTAAAGGGAAGCTGGAAGGATTTGGCTCAAAAGTGAGACAGACTGAAACAAAGACTGATGAGGTTCCAATAGAATGCGCAAAGCAGATTCGAGCTCTGTCCACTCAGGAATGAAACGACTGATCAATTGGCGAGTGAGGGGTGCTGGCTTTAGGGGCTGCTGGCTCATCCATTTTTCTTGTATTTGTGTTTGACTCTGGAGAAGCAACGCTGCGATATTTTGACCTTTGTTTGCGTACTCTGGTGAAGGTCCGACACCTTATAATTCACAGCACAATCGATATTAGAAAAATCATCTGCTTGTTAAAATACAGGAATTTACCAAATCAATGAGTATCCTAAAAATATTGTAAACTTGATTGGTTTTACCTGACACTCATTGCTTTTTGACATGACTGTTTCACATAACTGCCTAGGAATGATTTTTTTTTCTACCACAAACTTATTAGAATAAAGTTAAACAACACATTCATGCCACATTTTAAGAAAATTTCAGGTTTTACAAGCATAAATTTAATTTCCCAAAATATTTACTATACAAAGTAATGATGGAAATTTCCAGAAGGAATAAACATTGGCTATTCTTATTTTCTGTTCACATGGAAACCCTGATTAAATTACCTAAGAACAGAAATAATATTAGTTGTGTTTACAACTTTGAATTATAGACATTTTGAGTCTATATAATTGTTTAATACAAAATTGAAATGTCACAGCCAATACACTACAGCAGAAACTTCATTGAATCATGTATATATATCAGTATCAGTACAGGTATAAACCTTTTACAAAGACTATTAAGGCATCTCAACGTGGCGTCTTAAACACAAAATAACACCTGACCTGGCTTCCCAAATTTAAAATTATGATTTGTTCACCCTGGCTGGTGTAGCTCAGTGGATTGAGCGCGGGCCTGTGAACCAAACTATCGTGGTTTGATTCCCAGTCAGGGCACATGCCTGGGTTGCAGGCCAGTTCCCAGCAGGGGACTCATGAGACGCAACCATATATTGATATCTCTCTCCCTCTCTCCTTCCCTTCTCCTCTAAAGATAAATAATAAAAAAAAAATATGATTTGTTCAATGTGTTAAGGCAGCTTGTTCCTTATATTAATAATTAAATAACATTTCCAATTTTATTATCTGCCATTTGTGATCTTAATAGAATAAGAAAAGAATGAAAGCTTGTTGTAAATTTCAGAGCAGTGAGTAGGTAAATGGATGAAACGCAAAGTGAAAAGTACATGACTTCCTTTACAGCTGATAAGATGTATATGTAATACTAGGATATAGCCATAGAAACAGTCCACAAAATCTTGGCTGTGTTTTCCACAGTGGCTGCACCAGTCTGCATTCCCACCAACAGTAAGTGCACTAGGGTTCCCCTTTCTCCACATCCTCGCCAGCGCTTGTTATTTGTTGATTTATTGATGATAGTCATTCTGACGAGTGTGAGGTGTTATCTCATAAAAAATATGGATGCACAACCCCTGGGCACAGACAGCGATTTGGGGATCAGCTTGGGGAGGGGAGAGGATGGGGCTAGGTGGAGGCAGAGAAAGGGAGAAAAAGCAGGAACCATACTAGCATGCAAAAATAAAAATACAGTTAAAACAAATCTTGGCCCTGCAACCAGCTGTTCCACTGGCCAGAATTCTGTGAACTGATGTGATGGCCCTAGCCCAGCATATCTCTCTTTCACCTAGAGAAGTCCGTGATAAAGCTAAGACAATGGTCCAATATGCCTTTATCAGAATTACTTTGTTGATTGAATACAACCCAGAAGCCAAAATCCAGCCTAAAGTACATACACAGAAGAGACAGGTTTTCACCGGGGTGAGAAGTACAAAAAAAAAAAAAAAAAAAAAAAAACCCACTTTCAGATATTTTGAATACTGGTGTCTCGGGTACATTTTTGGGATGCTTTGTCCAATTTTCCTTGTTTTATATCTCAGTTACAATGTATTATTTACACAGGCAGCCCAATCAGACAAAAGTACTCATTGATAAATCGGAGATACTATAATCACTTGCACTGAAGAGTAACAATATGTCTTTGAATTTTTAAAAGCATCTACCATGTGAATTTGCACACACTGCTGCTCCCAGATGAACATGTGAACTACAGAGATTTGGCTTTTCCAATCTCCATTCTTCAAACACAGACTAGTTAAAAATACAGCTAACCACAGGTGTTCCGGGACTTCCTCCCATGTCTCTGGATCCCGGGTGCACGAACGCCTCTTGCCACTGCACATCTAGCAATGACACATACATAGGTTGTAGGTGAGAAATCCACCCTGAAGGGCTGCGACTTGAAGTATCCTCCCAGGCCCCCAAGCTGTGAAATTCTCCAGCCTGCTTGCAGGAGGTCCTGAAGGAGTTATATGTGGGGGACAGTGAGAATGCCAGATGGCGATTTGTGAGAAAATCTGGGACCCGGGCAGGCAGCCAAAGGCAGGGGACTGAATAAAAAAGGATGATCACCAAGAGTATCCCCCCTCCCCATCCACCACAAAATGAATGGGAGATGAATTAGAGCTCTCTTCCTCACAAATGTAGAAATCCTCCATGCAGTTTTTCACCCATGTATGTATGCAACAAATAAAACAAGAACTGTAAAATTCTAAGAAGGATATCACCCTTTGCTTCATCAGTAGTAAAAAAAAAAAAAAAAGAAAGAAAAAGAAAAGAAAAGAAAAAAGCCAATCAGCAAGGCATGTGTAGGCAAACTTACAGATAAAGTCTTTCAAAATTTTAATTGTCTCACCAGAAGCAGATGAGAATGCTTCAAGGAACCAGTTTCTACTTGATTTGTAACTAACAGGGGTATTTGCATTGTATTGATTGTTATTATGCGCCTTTATCACTTTTATTGTTTGCTGCAGTATAGCCCTTTGAAGGTGTGCCAAACCACTGTGACTTGCTCAAAAGCAAGACTGAATTTTAATTAAGCTGAGCCAAATAGACACAGAACAGTTGAACTTGATTAGACCACTTGTCCTCAGACACACACAGAGGGCATTCAGCATACTTTCCCAATACCTGGCAAAGTCAGTTTATACATTGGGTGAAATTATCAAGATAAAAAACCACCATTTGTCAACATATTCCTTCTAAGTAAGACTTCTGCTTCTCTACTTTAATCTAATAAGCCACCAAGGAGAGCTCAGAGGGAAGGTTGCCAGTAAGGATATATGCGGCGTACTCTCTTGACACCAGTATTCTATATTCCCTGGAAAGAAGCAGCGTGTGAGTTTAGTAATTAGGATTCAACAGCATTGTTCGAATAGACAAATTAGTGTGTACTGACTTTATTTTCAAATAATCCAACAGAAGAAAATCTACCACAGCATTCAGCCCAGATAAGGGAGCAGGTGGGAGGTCAGAATTTCATGAATTTTTATTTTTGAAACTTCAAGAACAAAACACCCAGGTTTCTGGTTTGAGTAGCAGAACTGTTTGAAAATGTGTTCCCAAGGTAACTTCTGAAATCTGCCAGTGTCATTTTCCCACACAACATGGAGAACTGAGTCTCCGAAAGGGCCATGTTTCTGCAAAGCAAACTACTGTAAAACTGACTTTGCTGCTAATTTATGCTCAGTAATCTCTGGAATATTCTCTAAAACAACATTCCTGTGTAGACTTTCAAACTCATAGCAAAAACCGTACCTTCCCTAAAGGTGGAGAACTGATCACAGGCAGTATTTCAAAATAAGATGCATAAAGGAGATACTCTTTCTGTATGTGCACCCAGGGTGATGGACAGATACATCCTAAAGTATGAATGAGCTAATATTTCTTAAGGTATCAGTGCAAATTCAAAGGTAAGTTCTAAAAGATGAAACAGAATTTACATATATATCAAGGTGCAAATCCACTGCAATGAGAGGCTGTTACGCTGATCAATTCAAGCCACTAAGTCTTTAATAGAATTTTGCACTTACTTCTTAACGCCCTAACACCAATTGACTACACTTAATCCTGAGAAAATAATCCTCCCTTCAGGATTAGCAAAATAAAAATTCAGTCAAATTCTAAATATAAATGGATGCCTTATCTGTGCAGGCCAGCAAATTGAATTTCAAAAGAAAAAAGAATCCAAAGTTCTCATCCTTGACAAGAACAAGAAAAATGAGCCTATTTCAACGATTTTTTTTGGTCTGTTACAATTTCACTCTTTATTCTTGTCTACATGAATTATGTAATAAAATGGTTTTGATAATTCAACTAAAGTCCCTGATAAATACTCTTTTAAAAATAAGTCATTCACTGGGAAAAACAGGGACTTTGAAGCCAGATCATTCTGAATTTGAATGTGAATACTAACCATGCAATTTCCTACCTACATTATGATCCTCAGGTTACTTACCTGTATTTTATAGGACATAAAATGGGAAAAATAACACTTGAGGAACAGATATAATGTATAATAAATATTCCACTTAATTTCTATATAATGAATTTTAAATGAAGTTTTTCATATGCAAAATTTGAATACACTCACATGATAAAAAGCAGGTTACCATTTTATTAGACATAAAATATATGTTTAAACTACTCGATTAGATCTTAATTTGTAGGCACAGCTTTGAGGATGATGCCGTATTTGTAGTTGTAAGTACGCTTTGATTTTGTTATTTTTCTCCTCAATGGTGGCCCACTATCTACCAGTTTATGAGTAATGTGGTTAGAACCACATTAGGTTCACCCATCAGCATTTCATTTTTTTTATTTCTACTCACTTTCATAAAATAAATGGATAATTTCTGTTTTTAGAGGGGGGAGATAGAGAAAACAAAAACATGGATATGAGAAAGAGGCATTAATCAGCTGACTTCTCACATAAGCCTGGACTAGGGATTGAACCCACAACCTGGGTATCTGCCCGGACCAGGAATCAAACCCACGACCTGTAGGTCTCTGGGACAATGCTCTAACCAGCTGAGCCACATGGATAACTTTTCAAAAATGCGAATAATTGCGCTATTAGTGCCTCTTAGGCAAAGAGAAAAGTGTTACTGAAACTCAACTGTTGATTGGCCTTCGAAACCTTCATGGAATAACCTGACGTCTTCATTGCGTATCTACTCTTCGAAAGATCATACTGTGTTTTACTAAAGGCCACAAATGAATGAAAATGTATACTATATGAAAGGAAAGATTACACCAAAGACAAGTCTACAAAACATTAAGAAAAATCTCTGTGCATATGTGGTACTCTGTATTTTATATAGGACTTATTTTCTAATGACCGTGATTAGTTTAACCTCCCTATCCTGCTATAGTCTGTCATTCAACCCCATTCATGCCTCCGTTACAGTGATCACAAATTTTATACTTAGGTTATTGGTTTCGCTGTTTTCTCTTTGTCTCCCTCATACCTTGCAGGCTCTCTATGGGCAAGAACAACCATCTTTTCCCTTTTATTAGCAATGCATGTAAGTTGCTTTTAAAACCATGCCTAACACACAGCCAAGGTCCAACAAATATTTGTTGAATGACTCCAAATGAAGAAAACCTAAAGCACAAAGGAAAAGCTGTCAATTCAGGGAAGATGGAGAGCATCTTTTTTTTTGTTTGTTTTCCCCCCTGATAACTACTTTCACTTCCAAAGCAATAGCAATGTACACACTAGTTTGAATCACATCCAGTGTATATTTAATACTCAATTTTCCACGAGATCAAAGAGGTGGGAGTGACCTTGAGGTGTTATTCCTGCCTTGAGGTACTGCTACTACTCAAAGCATTCAGTAAACATTAGCTTTTCTTAAAACTCTAGAGGCCTCATGAAATTCAGATTAGAAATAATCTTGCCCAGAGGGCAGAAAAAGGGTGACATCTATAAATGATTCTAATATATAACCCAAAGTTAGCCCTTACAAATATTTATTCTTATGGCAGATAGCAAACTTTGAACTTATAATTACAGCCTGGCCCATCTTCTTTCTGGGAATGGGGGTTTGGTGTTTAGCTTTCTGGATCAGGGGCCTGTGGAGGTGCTGGTTGAGATAATGGGTACAGAGGCAGGTCTGAAAAGGTGGGATGAGGGGGACAGGGGATGCAGATACAGAAAGATCGGTCGGGGGGAGTGATTGGAGGGGAAGAGAGCGCTGAAGCACAGTGAGAGGTCAAGGAGAGGGATGAGTGAAGATGATCCTTAAATATTTTGGTCATTCTTTCAAAAAATTAGTAAATATCAAAACTGTCTTTCAAAGTTTGCTTTGGTCCGGTTCTTGGATTTTTTGTGTTTTGTTTTGTTTTGGTTGTTGTTAAATGTAGGATTTGTGTTTCTTTGTAGTGTGGCATTGGCCTGAGAATGACAAGATGACCTACCCTTGTGTGAGTTACCATTTTAAGAGTACTTTGGAAGGCTCTACACTCTTACTGTTCTGTCCAATATGGTAGACAATAGCCACATGTGGCTCTTGAAAACTAATATAGTACAATCTAAATCAAATTAAAAATTCAATCTTAGGTCTCTTGCACTAACCAAGTTTCCAGTGTTCAATAACCATGTACAGCCAGTGACTAGTGACTTCCATATTAGAAAGCAGAGATCTAGAATATTTCCATCATGACAGAAAACTCTATCGAACAGTACTATTCTAGAACTTTGGGCTTATGTCATACATAGGTCATTCAAATGCTTTGGTCCTATGAATGGCACAGAGAAGATATTTTGTCATTATTTATTCTACTTCAAGTAGTAAATATGAAATAGACAATGATGACACCTGTCTATGACTTCAGAACACTGATCTCCAGAGACCTCAGAGTCATTTCTACTTCTACTGGAACTTTTATCACCCATATTTTGTGACATGTTCATATTCCCCCTATATTAATGGACTACTTTATTCGCTCCAGATTATAATTTTTAAACTATGAAATCATTTGGTTGCTTTTTTAAAAACTATAGTCAAAGTAACTCAGTAGATGAAATAGTTAAATAAGAAGAAAATAACAATGTTGAGTGTCATGAGTTTGTGTTTGTATCAGGATAATAAAATAGGGAAATAAAACACAGTCCTGATTCAAATATTAAAAAAAAAAATAGATGAACGAAAAAAGCCCTCAAAAGACAAACCCCAAGGTCAGTGTGAATTTGAAACTTATAAACATGGCTAGGACAGGAGAAAGTACATTGCTCTTAGGCTAATGTTAATGCTCAGTAAATAATAAGTTACGAGGAAAGACAACCCAGGAAGACACGCTTTAGATTAGTATTGTCATTACGAGAATCTTGAAAGTCGTAAGAGGTGGTGATGAACATTTGGATACTTTCACTATGTTTTATGGGGAGGAGAGTCTAAGAGGTTTGAGAAAGGGTGAAGGATGAGAACCCCAGAGCTTCCTTGGAGTGGAACACTCTGACTTCTACGTACAGAAGGGAGAAAATCCCCAGAGGAACAAGTAGCGATGGAAGGACAGCTAGATATATTTTTGTCTGAGAACCACACGGGCTGCCCAAGTAATTTAAATAAGTCTAAGGTTGCCAAGAGGATGGAAGCTTCAGCAAAGTAAATAATAGTCAAGAATCCAGCCAAACCAAATGATAAACATGTTTATTTCATCTAGAGAGAAGTTACTTAAAATGGCTGACACATATTTCCATTACATGAATATTCGTTGAATTCAAGATTCTTTACAGTTGATATTTATTGCTCTCTAGTGAAGAATGATGCTGCTATGTTTTAAAACCTTGAAGAAGAGTAACTACACACAAAAAAAGGAAAGTCAACACCCAGGTTCATCGGTAGAAGCACTTTCCCTGAGGTCAGATCTTCACATTTCAGTACTGACCTTGCGATCTGGGGCGCATAATTTAAGGTACTGGTGCCTCTATTTGTCTTTGGGCAACTCTAAGATATATCTCTAGCTCCCACAAAAATGAAATGTTAAAAATAAATGGAATATATACTCTTATTTGATTAGAAGCTTCCACACGAGAAAGGTACTGAATACAAACACAGTGAAGTTATATTTTGATTGCTAAAATACGCTACATGAATAATAATAATGACTGAGTGCTTCCCGTATTTTGAGTGCTTTGCATGTAATGATTCCATTAACCCTCACCATACTGTCACGTTGGGAGGATTAATGGAATAAGGAATATGTAGGTACCATAATTATTATCCCCATGTTATAAATGAGGAAATTGTAAGAGTAACTCCAAATTTTGATCCCAATACTCATGGGTTGTTTCTGGAGAAGCTTCCCCACAAATGACTGGAGCGGGCTTCCCAGAGGATGTAATAAAAAGTACAGATACCAGCAAATAGGCGGGGAACACCACTGGAGAACACTTGAGAATCTAAGTCGGGACTGAGTACACAGCATGTGCCCTGGACCTGCTCTTGTATTTGGCACAATGGAACTGAAAGAGCAACACCATTCCATTGTAACTGATCGGTTCTCTGGGAAAATAAACAAAGAGCCCTCAAGTTAGGAAGATACCTGCTTTATCCCTCAGTTCTCATCAAAGAGTGTGATGTATTGTGAGCTTTCAATATATGTTTACTGCTTATGCACAGACAGGGTGGGACAGGACAGGGGCAGGAGTTAGAGGGAAACCCCAAAGCAGCCATGGAGCGCCTGTTGGAGAGCGAGGAAGGCAAAGTGGGAGGGAGGGTCTTAAGAAGGAGGCAGTACTGCTGCTGGGCCTAAAACTCTTAGTAGTTGTTTTAAAGTGAGGGAAAATTCAACGTTGACTTGGAATACGTTAAGATCAGTGAAGAACGGGCATGAAAAGGATGAGGTCCAGGCTTCCCCTCAGCCCTTTCTCCAACCTGCAAGGAACACCGACTGCAGGCCAGGCCTCATTCCACCACTGGAGAAAAGAAGCACAGATCTACAGTTCCATCACAGTGAGGAGGTCAATAGGAAGAAAAGGCTGGAAGGGGGATGGAAGGAATCACAATGCGGACCATTGTGCACTGTGGACATCCTCCAAAGGGACAAAGATGAGGCAAAAACAGCTTGCATTATCTTTGCCAACTGCGTATTAAGTGCCTGGAGAGAGAAGCCATATTTTTAAACATTTTAAAAATGCCTTACTATGCTTTCTTGCATATAGCTAGTGATCAGCCAATAATTATTTTAGAAGCAGTGTGGTACAACAGGAAAAGTATTGCTTTAGGAGTCTTAAAATAGAACGGTTTCAATTCCCTTGTCTGCAAAAACAAACAAATAAAAAGACATTGTTAGATCATTTTAGGATTCTTTTCAGATGTAGACATTAAAACTCCATGATTAGGATGGTCAGTTATTTAGCATCACTGTTAAAAAGGAGTTCTCCTTTGAGGGGCATGGCATGCTGGGTGAGAGAGCACACCTGGCCTCTTGTCAGTCAGCCCGGGAGAGGCCCAGCTCACTGCACCTGCAACACGGGGCTAAGCGCAGAAGTGTATCGGATTTTGGATACCTGACTGCTGAGGCTTAGCAGCTTTGCTTGTGGAGTGGGCTGGAAATAAGGACTATGTATGCTATGAAAAAAGAAGAAGAGGAGGAGGAAGAAGGAGAAACAATCCAGGCAATTCAGATATGCACTTGGCCTCAACCCAACCGCAAAACCCCTCTTAACAGCAAATTCTTGCTCTAGACTGTTTCATTTGAAAAGTCCAATCTTCCAACCAATAGCAATAATCATACACGGACAGTGTGGCAGAGGGTGCTCAGTGTGAGGGAGTTTTATGATCTAACCTAGGGGGTGCTTAACTCTGGGTTTCAAGTATTGGATTAAGCACTTCTGTGGGACCAGAAATGAGATTGTTAATATAGGAAGAATAATTTAAACACAGAACATAGCACTGTATTAATATAAAAAAAACATTACATATGTTAAGAAACAGTGACTTGACATACGAGTGCCTAAGACTGCTCAGGAACATTTAGTGGGGTGGGAGGAGGGTTTATATTATCTGTGATGACATGCTCAAAGAGACAACATCAATTTGAAGAGGTGAGAAGATTGGGGTGGCAGAGAAATTGTCTGTTCACATGAAACAGCCTGTGTGAAGGCTTGGAGCTAGAGGAGAACTCACTCACACTGACAGGGAGCCATCCCCCTCTCAAAGAATCAGCCTGGCTCTCAGGGGAGATAAGACAATTTGCATGTTTAGTGACTGATGTGGAGAGAAGTCATAAATCACACCCAGTCTTCGCTCAAAGGCTCTGCTGTCTCAGACATACAAAGATGAACATTCGTGCTCTACACCTCAAGAATTCACATTGTTCAAATGTACTGTGATTTCAGGAACGATCTGAAAATACCTATCAGTCAGCACTGCTGAACTTGGACCACAGAGAATTTTATCATTGGGAATCATTTCCCATCTGATGTGGTAGATGGAGGTCTTAGGGTATTTTCAACTTGTGAAATGTTTAATAGGCTCTTTTTTTTTTGTGATCAGCATTTTCCCCGTGATATGTTTCCCTAACCAAGGGGAAAACAAAAACAAATGCCCCCACAACAAACTTGTTGTTACCCAGGAGACAGAAACATATATATATATATACTGTATGCTGGTAGGTTTTCTGACTCTCTGTTTTCAGAAATATAATTATTTTCTTTTTGTTTTAGTATTGCTGATTTTGCTTTCAGATTACGGCTAATGTTAAAAGTGAGAGCAGGAGAAACAAAATGCATTCTCCATGGAGAGTAATTCTATTACTATTCCTGTACCAATCTTGTAGCTAAGAGGCATGCTCCTCCAAGAAGAAAAATTGCCACTACAGACAGGGCGACTGCATGTTCTATCTTTAAGTGTAAAAAGCAATGATGACACGATTAGCCTTGGAAACTAGTGAATCACTAACAGCCAGTATACAACAGGGCAAAACGTAAACTGCTCACACCTGCCTCCATGTGACAGTATCTTGAATAAAATACAAGGAAATTCATACCGTTTCACTGTTTAAAATCTAAAGAGGGAACAGTCTCTTTGAATGTAGAATAAAGTGTCCAAATGAGTTCATGATGCCCTTTTATTCCCAAAGATGTTAGCTCCTGTACTCACTGTTACTCTCTTCAATATGTGACACTTGTCATAATTTATGGGGCTTTATCCATTGAAAACAATTTTCTCACTGTATTGACCTAGTAATTCAATGAACTCCTCGATTCCAGAGATTGTGTTTATGTCCTTCACTCTGCCTTGGTCGCTTGGTCCCACAGCTCTACCCTGAATTTTGTCAGAAAACCAGCTTTAAGCCTCACACTTTCTAGCCTCTACCTCCTAAGGAACCAGCTCAGTACTCCTCTTCAAACACTGACTTTATACCAATCACCATGCCCTACAGTTCATTCATTCTACTGGTTTTGCACCGTCTAACCAACCCTTCATACCGTCGCTTTTCTTTGAATAAGAATCAACTGCATAGTTTATCATTAGAAACACTTCTTCATATACTCTCATGTTCCTTTGCACCCTTTCATTTCTCCATCTCATCTGATAAATCGGAAACCCCACTACATCCCACTACCCATTCATTCCCTGCCCACTCTCACGTTGTTGAATCTTCTGGAGGAAAACTTGGAATCATTCGGACTAGTCTCACTTTTAATTCATGACCATTCGCTTCAACTTGTTGCTTAGCATGACCCAGCAGCTGTACTCTGTGCCTCAGTTGACACCTTCTCCTGTACTTCTAGATCAGCTGTTCTCAAATTTACCTGCATTTGCAGGAAATTTCTAGAAGTGCTAAAACCAGCCATTGCCACAAGATTCTGAATTACTTGGTCACAGTTGCAGTGTAGACACTGAAGTCTCTCAGTAATCCCTCAGGTAGTTCTAATGTGAACCAAAGTTTGAGAACCCCTGTCCTGATGACTATTTTATTCTCTTCTTCTTAAAACCTCTAAGACCTCCTTCCTTGCCCATTCTCAGTGGACGACATCATTCCTCATTGACCTAAGAAAAGCGAAGCAATCAATAAAGGGTTGCTTCCCAGCATCCTGTCACCACACCTGCCCACAGGCCTGCACTGATGCCAGACCCTGTGGGTCACCAGTGTGTGTTCCTATTACAGGCCATGGCTCGTATGTTCAGGTTCCATCCACCTCTGCCTATGCAAGGACATGGCTCCAGGCATTAGCCCCACTCTCTCCTGCATCGCCAATTTCTTCCTCACTTCTGGATCCACCCCCCATGAGTATTCTATGCAAATATTTTCCCACCTTGTAACCGTCTTTTGACCTCATTTCCCACCCACAGTTAAAGCGTCATTTCTGAGTTGCCCCGCAAGTGAAGCTTTAAACATTTCAGCAGTTGCTATTACCTCTCATTCTTCTCCTCAACACTCACTCTCTTGATCCAAATATTTCTATCAACTATGCTTTCACTCCCAGCATTCCCTAAAACTGCTCTTGTCAAGATTACTGAAGGCTACCGGGCTGTTAAATCTAGTGGTCAATTCTTAATTCTCGTTTCTTTTGACAAATCAGCCGCATTTCATACAATCAATAACTCTTTCCTCCTTGAAACAGTTTATTTACTTGGGTACTTGAATACGGATCTGCAACTACAGCCTGTGGAACAAATCAACTCTAATCCCTGTTTTGGGGAAGCTGTACTGGAACACAGCCAAACTCATTGTGTTTACCTTTTGCCCATGGCTGCTTTCTGCGAAAAGAGCAGAGTTGAACGGTTGCGAGAGTCCTATAGGCTGGTGAAGTCTAAAGCATTTACTATCCAGCCCTTTATAGCAGAATTTTACCAATAATCCTTCCCCTCATACCTGTTCCTTCTGCAGTATTTCCAGGCTCAGGAAACAAGATGTCTGTCCACCAAAATGCTCAAGCCAGAAATCCTGGGATCTTCCTTAAGTCTCTCCCTTCGTTCACACCACCCCTTTCACGACTCAGCAACTTCCGTCCTCTCTAGCTTCAAAGTATATTCACGTTCCAATCACTCCTCTCCACCTCCACTTCTATCACCCTGGGCCGACCCATCAATATTTCTTGCCTTAACTATTTAATGGATTTATAACTGGTGTCCCCTTTCTTGACCCTGTCGCTCACCTTACCCTTATATACCACGCTGCTTCAGTGAATTCTATATATAGAAGCCAGAGTTCGCCTTTAAAATATTAAGTCAGATGACATTATGACATTTTCAAAGACTTCAACTCGCATCCAATTTTATACTCTATTAACCAAAACTCTTTTAACCTGCAAGTTCTTAGATGATTTTTTTCCCTGAGCTTCTATTACTCTTCTACCCTTCCCTTTTAGCCAGCCACTCGGCTCTCCTAGCCCTGTCCTCTGAACATGCCTGCATCGCCAGTCCTCACGGCCTTAGCACCGCTGTTACCTTTGCCGGGCATGCTCTTCCCTGAGATGTCCTCACGCCTTGACCCCTTAGCCCCTCCTTTCTCACCTGTTCAGAGAAGTCCTCCAGGCACATGCTACTTACAACTGCAGGCCCCTCCCAGTATTTGATATCTTACCATCCTGCTTTATCATTTACCAAGACATTTAACACCAAGGAGATCATTTTATATTTTACGTAATTACTTCATTTACTCTACGTCTCTTTACATTGAGGCTGGTCTCCATGAGAGTAATATTGTCATATATTCTGTTTATCGCTGAATCCCTGATGACCAGAAGGTACTTAGGAGGTGCTTGTGATAAACAAGCTGAAATAAACACTTCCAGCTGAAAGAAGGCAATCAATTGAAAAGATGCTTAATTTTTCTTTGTTGTCTTTCAACTTCCCTTCAATAAATTCCAAAACAAAATACTTGTACACTCATTTTTTGAGCTTATTTCAAACACTTGCTAATTTCACGGTTGTGCTGAAATGACCTAAATCAATGCCATTTACTGTGGTAGGACAACTAAAGGACTATGGGGTCCAGGGACTGTTCCATCTAGGGAACTCAAAAAAGGCTCCACAAAGGGGCCACTCCATTTGCTGTCTCCGTAGGTCACTCAGAATTTCCCAGGACAATCCTCATTTGACAGAAGGGCGGAGAGAGTGCTGGCAGAGTGAAGGTCAGAGGAAAAGGAGAGGTATGAAACAAGTTCTAAGCACGATATGTTTATACAACTAAATCATATTGCATGTTTGGTAACAGGAGGGAAAGGCAGGGCATGAAAATAAAGAGATGAGCATAGCATTGACCAGATGACCAAAACCCTTATTCTAAAAATGTGAGTGGTGGAAACTAACTTTTCTTGAAGGCAAATTAAGTTGACATTTATGGTTAAATGCCTCTAAATAAACACCGTTTAGTTGAGATAGAAAACATTTACATTCCACTTTTACATGCATTCAAAATGCGTATGCACATGTGTGTTTATTTACCTACCTTTGTATCTGTACAAACACTTATCACTGGTACCTTCATGTCCACTTCCTTATATTCCTCTCCATATGAATAAACTATGTCTATATCATGGTACATAAAGGAGCTGATCATTCTTCACTTTAAAGGTTACTCTATCCAGCAAAGCTATCATTTAGAATGGAAAGGCAGATAAAGTGCTTCCCAGATAAGGTCAAGTTAAGAGAGTTCATCATCACCAAGTCCTTATTATATGAAATGTTAAAGAGACTTATCTAAGAAAATGAAGATCAAAAATATGAACAGTAAAATGACAACAAACTCACAACTATCAACAAGTGAACCAAAAAAAAGAAAAACCACAAACAAAAACTAAGCAAATAACTAAAACAGGAACGGAATCACAGAAATAGACATCACAGGGAGGGTTATCAGCAGGGAGGTGGAGGGGGAAGAATGGGGGAATAGGTACAGGGAATAAGAAGCACAATTGGTAGGCACAAAATAAACAGGGGGAGGTTAAGAACAGTATGGGAAATGGAGAAGCTAAAGAACTTACATGTACAAACCGAGGACATGAACTAATGGGGTGTTGGGGTGATGCTGGAGGGAAGGTAGGTGCAGGGCAGAGGGCAGTAAGGGGAGAAAAAATTGGAACAACCGTAATAGCATAATTAATAAAATGCACATAAAAAATTTAAAAAATGCCTCTGTGTATTGGTCTGTTCATTTACAAAACAAGGAAAATAACACCTGCCCACACAGGAATTGCTCTAAGAATGAAAGAAGGTAATGGAAAATATGTATTAAAATATGAAATGTATAAAAATGATAGTATTAGCTGTAGTATTACTGAAGGAAACATTTAAATTCATGATATGTGTATATTAGATCTTTGATAGAGGTTTTTTCTTTTTTCTTTTAACTTATAACTTAAAGTAGAATACAGGTTTTACAATGGTCACAAATTCAGCAAAAGAGATATACAAAAAAATCATAATAACATCTGTGCTCATTTTTCATTCATTAATTAATTTGACAAATACATATCAAAAATTACCATTAACACCCAAAATTTAATGTCTATCAAGTACCATATATTTGCTTACCAGCATTACCTCATTTAATCTTCACAGAATCACTTTGAAATAAATACTACTCTTATTTACATTTTAAATATGTCAAAAAAAAAGGAAAGCTCAGGATTTCAGTAACTTGCAGGCACCACGCAGCAGGCCTCTGTAAATGCCAGCAGTCATGGCCAAAGCTCACTACCACCAGCATCTGCCACCACTACACCAATTCATTCTAAGCACATAGCTCCTTCTGCAAGCCCAAAGTAGGGCCTCCAAAACTTGCGTTCAAATAGAATTATGCAGTTAACTCACTGATCACAGTATGACCATAAAACGAATACCAGTTCTCTCCAGAGAGGTCTCATTCAACTTTTCAAAATTAATGCTTTCTTTGTGCCCTGGGCCTGACCATAAAAGAAAGGACACACTGTGAGCTTCTCAAAATCTTGGTTCATCTTAGCTAGTTTTCATAAAGTAGACACACAAAATACCTCTTAATTAACTAAAGTGGAAGAGGCTAGGTCTAGTTCACATACATGAAGTTTTACAAATAACAATTACTACAATCAGTATGTATAAGGAAACCCAAGCTAGTGGGCTCTACAAAATAACAGAGAATCATTCAATGTACATATTGGATATTATTTTAAAAGATAAATAAAACTATTAAAAACTTGAGCCAAAGACAGAAATAGCATCCACAATGCAGAATAGAAAAAAGCTAATGAAGAAATGTGAGCCCAGCCCTAACCCCATTTACCTAATCCGGCAGAGAAGGTCCAACCAAGCATACCTGATCTACTCAAGGCCAGAATTAAGATGTTCTTTGCAAAAAAGCTGATGAGTTATAGTAGCAACATTTTAAATAGATAGTTGTGCCATTTGGGCAGGAAATAAAACTTATGGATAACCAAGTCTCAACTATTCTAGCAAAGGCAAAACTACACTATTAGTTAACATGAAGACACTGTTGCTTTAATTTTATAAAGTGACATACAAAACCACAGAGGGCAGTGTATATTTTAATGCCATTGCCAAAATGCACTGAGTTGAGATTTATAGAGAAGTCATTCATTCAGCAAGTGTTTATGAGCAGGTACAATGGGAGAGGCATTGGATTGTGAAAGAGAAAGTAAGAAGCCAAGTGCTCTGTTCTCAAGAAGTCATGGTAACTTTTATTTATTTTTTAAATTATTTTATTTATTTATTTTTAGAGAGAAGGGAAGGGAAGGAGAAAGAGAGGGAGAGAAACATCAGTGTGTGGTTGCCTCTCATGTGGCCCGCACTGGGGATCCGGCCTGCAACCCCAGGCATGTGCCCTGACTGGGAATCAAACCAGTGACCCTTTGGTTCACAGCCAGCACTCAGTCCACTGAGCTACACTAGCCAGGGCTCATGGTGACTTTTAAATACATAAATGAATAACTGTAATAAAATTGGATGGGTAAAGTAATTGATGTATGAACCATGGACTCTGAAACACTGCAAAAATAGAGGGCAAATGCAACAGCATGGAAGAAACTTTACACAGGAAGAGACATTTACATAGCACCTTGATGAATGAGGAGATGCTATCTAAATATGAAATGACTACAAAGGAAACACCAACACAGGGAAGGTCATGACCAATGGGAAAAAATGCGATAGATTTAAATCATCATGGGTAGGTTTGAATGTGTTTAAAATGTACAAGAAGATGAAAGTGGCCGGTGATAAATCTATCAGGTTGGGATGGGTCAGGTTTAAATAGAACCACATTGTCATGAAAAATGCCTGTAGTCTTCAGTCCCAGGATATGTTTTGTATTCTAGTTCTGTTCCTTACACCTGCTCTTGGAACTTGCAAAGGTATTTAACCTCTTTGTGTATCAAATTTCTGTTTAGCTAAACAAGAGATAACAATATCCATTCTCTGAAGGTTAGTTTGGGAGCTGGAGATAATTATGCTATGTGGGCAGTAATATAAATTTCTAAATAAACAATAACAGCAGCAATCAAGTGCTTTAAATCCATACTAAAATTTTTGGACTTCATTGGGTAGACAACAGAGAGCTCTGTACTATTTTTAACTGTGGCATATAGAGTAAAATAAAATCTTTATACTTATAAGATCATAGACATAGAGAGGTCATATTTGAATTCAATTTGTTCACAGAATGAGCATTAAACACATTTCTTCAAAGTGCTTTATCGAAGTAGTTTATCAAGCAGTCTAAAATACACTCACAACAAAAAGTTCTGTACTATTTTTAAATAAGGAAGTAACCATTTTAGGAAGATCTTCTTGATATAATACAAATGATGGACTGAAGAAAGTGACAGAGAAGCCAACCAGTGGATAATTAGAACAGCTTGGGAAAAATACAGGTGCTTTTGAAATAAGATGCCAGCAGTAAGCGTGGAAAGAGGGGGCATAGACAAGCTATGATTTGATGGTAGAATCGACAAGATCTGCTGACCAAATAGTTGTGAGTTTAGAAAGTTGATTATGCTGATTATAGTTCCTAGACAAATGGGAACTTTGACTTGTTACAAAATACAGCCATAAAAATGTAATGAGAGAATTGTTTTCTGTCTCTGCCTACGTTGGCAGCCATGAGTCCAAGCCCCTGTACATCCTCAAATACAAATAGGTCCAATTTCCACCCTCAAACACAGATAGGTCCAATTAATTTCTCTGCTAAACTTGCAATTCTCTTTTCCTTCCTCTTCAAACATACACACACCCTTTCACTTATGTCTCATTGATCATTCTGCCAAATCCTAGGTTACATTTTTCTTAGAAGCTGAAATGATTAATGAATTCCTCTAAGACTAATGAGCTCGATATAAGAGAGACCTAGCATTGCTCAGTAATTTGGTACTCTACCCATGTACTCGTGAGAAAACACAGCCATCCATTGATTATTGCTAATGTTATCATGTTGCTCGAGCACCTGCAGTCCTTGTCTTGTGCTTGTAGGTCATTGGGATTTATAGATTACCTGCTACAGATTACAAAGGAGGGCCTTGAGTGGCACTGGCAGTCCATTCCCCCTGGCTCCGATGTACTCCTTTATCAAGAATTCTGAACGTGTCTTACCAAAGACATTCAACGTTTCGTTTGTGTGCTTTAACCATATGAAAAAAAAAATCGCCCAGGACTTTCTAATTGCTTGGTACATTATGAAAACTTGAAAAATAACTTGGGGGGAAGATGATGCAGGGGGACAACAAGCTGGCTCCCCAGGATGGTTCTGCCTTGGTAGAAGCATACAGCTCCGCAGCTGGTGTCTGCTAGTTACCGAGGTGCTTGGGAAACAGGCAATCCATGACTTCAGCCCAGAAAACAAGTTAACCCCATGTCTCGAGGGATTTCTCAAAATCAGGGCAAGCAGCGTGGCTGAATTATATTGAAACTCTTATACTTCTTCCTTTTTGATTTGTTTTTGTGAAACTAGACATGGAAGGTATTTGATTATGTATACCACAGATAAATATTCTACATGTATTCTTTTGGAAAATATATCACCTTTATTGTATTTTTCCCAGTACCATTTAGTCCCCTGTGCCCCCCTCCCCCCACAGTCACCACACTGTTGTCCACGTCCCTGAGTCCTTTTTCCCTTTTGCTCAATCCCTCCACTCCCTCACCTCCCCCGCCACTGTCACCTGTTCTGGTATTATGTGGCTGCGAAACAAATAGCATGGCTGCAAACAATGGAAATATCTATAAAAATAGTTTTGATAAGGTATTACAGGATAAGTAGGGTATTTTTTAGGATAATTCTTTGAAAACATCTCAAAGGCTGGTAACATCAGCGTTACTATTGCTGGTTATGTCATATACATAAGCCTATGCAAGCAAATGGTATTTGAATTATGAAGATAATAAAATTTTACTTAGAATTATAAATTGGTTAAGGAATTATAAGCCTATAAACCATATATGTTAAGATTAGTTAGAAATACCAATAGATGAAATCATAACTTTTATCTTCTAGTATAATTGGCATAGTGACTAATACGCAACACAGATTCACTACTTGTTGGATCAATTAACTAGCTGTTCTTGGTGTGCCAATTTGGTTAATTTATAAAGTCTTATAAAGGAGTAAAACTTGTTTACATGGTATAGATTTGCATTTGGGGAGAAAAAAGTTTTAAAAGATTAATGGAAATAGATAAGGTAAGCAAAATAATTGTCTATCTAAAGTCCCACATATACAGCGCTACATACAAAATGTATACTTCTGATATTCAAGAATAAAAGTTCTCAGATTTATAAAGAAATTAACTTTAGAGAGAAAAACAGCTATGTTACTACTGCAACAGTCTAATAGCTATCATTTTTTTTTCATTTGCCTCACCAGAGCCAACCAAGTTTACAATATAAACCTAACAAACATCATCAGAGAAATTAAAGTACATGAATAGGGAGGATTAAGAAATCAGTATGTGGCTATTGAAGTATTATGTTCTCAATCTTCTCAAAATTGGACAAAAATGCCTACAGAGAGTAAGAGAGTTTCTTAAGTAAAGGCAAGCTGGTTTGTAACAATGCCTTGAAATGCAATATTTTGCCTGAATAACACAATTTGTATCTCTAAGTCTCTTCTGATTGAGACTACACAGCATGTAAATTTAAGAAGAATACTCAGGAAGCCGGGTTGACAAACAACGTGCTTTAATGGTATAGGGAAATTTTTGGAATACCAAAGTTAATTTCAAACACATTTTCTGTGTAGGTTTTAGCCTAACCGAGTAGACTAAACAAGTTTAGCAATCTTTTTTTAATAGATAGGTAGATCGATCTAAAAACACACTGGCATCAAACCCAGCAAGGTCTCATTTAAGGGAGGTTGGAAACTGCATGTATTAACTGTCTCTTTACCACGTCATGGTTTCTCAGTTAGTTGGCTTGGCCATATAGTAAATGCCCTTGAAACAAAAGCCAAAGTATGGTGGACGGATGGATGGCTAG
This sequence comes from Carollia perspicillata, assembly GCA_004027735.1. Lineage (NCBI taxonomy): Eukaryota > Metazoa > Chordata > Mammalia > Chiroptera > Phyllostomidae > Carollia > Carollia perspicillata. The sequence continues at coordinate 236,140 of PVKM010000001.1, forward strand.
ACAGCTTTTATTTAAAATGCATTATCACCAACTTCATTTAGAAAAATTTTACACTTAGAGAAAAACTGAAAAAACAATGCAGCGAACACCCAAAACAACCTTCATGTAGACTCACCCAAGGTCAACATCCTGTCTAATTTCCTCTGGACTCGATTTAGATACTCATTTTTGGCAAGAAGTCTACAAAGGTGGTGACATGGACTTCTTCCTTAAATTTAACCTTTATTGTACTTGTTTATATTACCTTTTAGGCCCCTTATACACCCTTCCCCCTTTATTAAAGAAAAGAACAGTAACTTTTCATTATTAAAAAATGACTTCTTTTTATTCAACAGTCAACAAAATTACATACAATACCTAATCAGTTCAATAACTAACCCCTTCTAAGGACACATATAAAGACAATAACTAAAAACCTGCTATTTCCCCCATTGTTATTGGGTAGGTACTACCTCTCCAAGTTGTTCTCTTTCCTTATGTGTGCACATATAGATTTGCTTAACATTTGTAGAATACTGATACCTGCACTTACACATAAAACTGAATTTTGAGCATCAGTAATTATTATATACATACTTAAGCTTTATTTCCTTCTCTATAATATTTGACTCTTACTATGTAATGTTATAGAAATACTGATTAAATGAACATTTCCCTTGGTCATTATAGAATCTTCTTATAAACGTATTTTCCACTTTGAACTTCCTAGTAGTCCTGTGAAGCAGACCACATTATCCCCATTTTGCACTTAGACCAATGGAGACTCAGGGACACGAACGCCTGCCTAAGGTCACAGAGTGAGAAATGGCAGGATCAAAATGTCCACAAAATGAGTAATACATGTGAAGGTACCCAAGATTTGCAGGTCTGACCTTTGGTAAACTTTTTAGATCTGACATCGTTTTGTATTTGAACCCCCATACTAATAATGAACTACACATCGTTACCTGAGGAATACTTCTGTACAGTAATAATTAACTAAAAACTAATGGAAGTAATGACTCCTAACTAATGGTTGGTGGTATTTTAAGTACATACAAAGTAATCTAAGGGATTTTTTTAAAGGCCAATAGCTTGTAATTCTACATTAGATTTTATAAAAGAAATCTTTCCCTGACGGATATTCAAAAATTACATTTGAGTTTATTTCTGTAGAGAAGAAATTCCCCTTTTATTTCTCCACATGCAGTGAGAACATGTCACTCGGCCCCACTGCCCTTATCAAAGCCTGAGAAAAGAACGCAGAAAGCCTCTTGGAGAAACTGAGGGCGGACACACCCCAGAGACCAAAGGGTCCTGACAGTCTTCCTCAGGCATGTGATTTCTGTCTGATTCATCAATATTTTTGCCTCATTAAAAATTAAGATATAATTAAAGAAGGCTTTTGCTTCCCTTAGGTGTTATTTGAAATAACCTTTTAAGTAAAGGTTTTTTTCCCCGACTACAACACAGATTTGTTGAACAGCTCTTCCTAGTTACATTTCTGCTTTGCATATCTGCACTGCAGCACTCTAAATTGTATGTGTTGATATCTAACCACACAACTGGTGATGTTCATTGAGGAGTTTGAAATTGGGATGTGGAGCTCAGGAATGGTTTGAACTAGGTGTTTAGAAGTCAATTCCTCATAGTGAGACTATGAAAATAAATTCCCCCAAACAGTGTGCTTAGAAAGACAAGAATTTGAATACAGAGGCTTGGGAGAAGGTCTTTCAGGGATAAAAAAAAAATATTTATCTATTAGAAGTAGAAAGTTTTTAAAAATGGCTTTTCTTGCTGCCCAAAGGAGTTAAGTTAAAGAATTTTAACTTAGTCAATAGCTATAATAGCAAAGAAGAAAAGAAACCTAGATATAAATCTAAATGCCAGATTTGATATGGAACATTTGAGAAGCTGAAAAAGAATAGAACTTAACAAATTGATTTCGGCCCTTATACTGTCATGGTGGAGAGCATGTCCTATATCTCTTCGCTGATGAATAGTTGAACTGAGTCCAGTGGGATGGAGCTACCAACTGATGTGTACAGTGGAAGTCTTGTCTTTGGCAGGAAAGCCCCGAGTATTGTGAGTGGTTGAAATCAAATACTATCAAATCCCACATGAAATTTGCCCAAATGAATCTGTTTTGGTCATTGCCTTAGCCTAGTTTTTACCAACAACAATGAATTTACAAGTCAAAAGGGGAAATTTAGCGGCCAAAATAATGCAGACAAAAATTGGGTAATTCCTAATTAATTGAGTTGGCCACCGCTTGTGGAATACCATTCAGCATACTTCCAGTAAACTGTGATCACTAGACTATACTTACAAAGGTTTTTGCTGTGATACCTACATGGATTACAGATAAAGGGAAAATAAAAAATACTTATTAGGGAACATTACTAATTTCAGGGGGAGAAAACTGAAACTGTTTCCCTCAATTCAACTGTAATTATTCTAGCAAACCTTTTACGTGGATGGAAACACATTAAAATTTAGAGGATGAGGCAAGAATCAAATACTTGATGAAACAATCTTTGAGTATTCGATATCTGCACTTATACCAACCTAACTTTTGGGTTTCCTAAATTGATATACTACACCAGGCTGACAAAGAAAGACTTTGAAATAGTAGTGTCATACAAACTTAAACCTACGGGGGGGAAGGAAGAGCTGGTATAGGACCGCTATTCTGAAAGGCCACATAAGGAAGCCTAAGCTTTGACAATTAGAGTGAACACAAATTATTCCAGAAACGACAATGTCCTGCCTACAAGCACCAAACTTCGGCACTCTGTCGGTCCCCCCTCTTCCCAGTTTCAGATGGAACCTGAATAGCTCAAGGTAATCTCATTCTGGCAGCTAATTAGAAGAAGAATCAGAAGAGCAAGAAGAGTAACTTCCGTTTATGAGTATACGTGACTAATAGATAAAGAATATCAATTTATGCTTCAAAAAAAAAAACCCACAAAGCATAATCACTTCTTTTTTCCAGAAAAGCAGAGAAACACAATTTGGCGATTGAACTGCTAAGAATTTGGTTTGTTACAACAAACATTACAAGTTTCTTTGAAAACCTAATTATAAAATAGCTGCTTTGGCTCTAAACTGGGATATATGTGTAGACATTATTGAAAACTAAGATAACTTATCTTTATTACCTTAATATTTATTTAATATTTCTGCCATTATGTGTCCCAACCCTTTATCCCATTCAGAATAAATACATGGGTTATTGTAGACCTTTTTAGTACATGCCTAACACCGGGCCTCAAGAATAAAAGGCACAAAATAAATGTTTATCAAGGGAATGAATTGTTTTGAATGGAGGTTATTTTTACATCATTCATCAAAAGAGAACTGTATTCAAACAGGACCCTTTATGATAGATGGCTTTACTAAACAACTTCATGATACAAAGGAAAATGAAATCTCGCAAGGACACAACTGCTAAGAGCACATAGATTGCTTTATTATTTTTATTATGTTAGCACCTGCATTCCGGATAGACACATATTGCTACCCAGGCCCATATGAGAGCTACACTGAAATCAATGTGAATCCTACAGGCAAAGAACTCAAAGATTTAAAATGAAATCAAGTGCAAGTCTCTCTGGTGTTATGCCAGTTCGATGACTTGTGAGGTTTTGAAGCTCTCCTTAGAGACTATAAATTAATTCCTAAGGATTATCTTCCCTGCTAGGTAAAAGGCAGAACTGAAATTGAGGGGAGGGGGATTTGTTCAATTAAGTAAATTGCTTTATGGAACAGGGTTTTTACCCAGACCTTCAGAGTCGTTGCCTGGCTTCTGAGAGAGAAAACATCACACTTTCATTCCACAGGCTCGACACATTCTTAAATAAATGATCCAACTGGAACCTGCCTGTAATTTGCTATCTTGAAATGCAGGTGCACATTTCAGGGTATTAAATACCACAGGAAAAAATGTACTGATACCTATATTAATAGCTATCTCACTAAGTGAAATTAAATTCTCCTAAATGGGCTGCTTAAAGAATAATTTTCAAGTTCTTTCTCAACTCAAATGATCAGAAATGAAAGTTTTCTGTGTACAAATGGAACAAATTGTTGTTTACTACTTCTTTGCCTGTTTCTTAATGGACTTTGAATTCTAAGGTTCTGTAAAAACACGAGCTTGAGTTTTAATGACTTGACTGCTTTCTAAACGTTCCCTTACAATTCTACACGAGTGGGCAGTGCACACTGCCAAGAACAAGACAAACAAGCTGTCTTGTGATGAGCACCAAGCCAAGGTGTACATTCTAGGAACAGAAAGGAAACACATTCTAAACAAAACTACTACAAAACAATAGAACGGGGCCCTTATCCCAAACCTTAGAGAAAAAGCACAGCTGTGGAAATTATTTCAAAACTCCTTGGCTAACTTAATCGAATGTGAAAGATGACCTCAATCCCACAAAAGGGGACAGTTTTGACATGCTACAATAAAAGAAAAAATTAAAATCCACACTGCCAGAATAAACAAGCACATTTATACCACATAAATTAGTATTCTCTCTTTGTAAAGTAATTTGGCAATTTCTAGAAACATAAAATGCACATAGCCTTTGTCCAAGGCAATTGAGTGTTAGAAATTTATCCCACAGTTAAATTCCCATGAATAAGCAAAAATGTGTGTAAGTGTGTGGGCACCAGAGCATCCTTCATAATACCAAGATTTATACACAAAACAACCATTCATGAGGAAATGAATGGTTAACATGGCCATTAAATGGAAAACACATCTATTGTATGGGTTGCTGTGTAGCACGTAAAGAAAATAAAGAAATCTTTCTATGCACCGATAAATCTTTATTAAAATGAAAAAGAAGTGCGTTGCAGGACAGAATGTTGTGCAAATAAATAACAACCTAGGTCTGCATGGTCCGAGTTAATTTATGGAAGAACAGACAGGCAAGTCTCAACCGCTTACGCCTGGGCAGTAATGCAGGGCGGAAATTCAGGACGGCTTTTGCTTACACCACTCTATTGTGATGAATTTTTTAACCAGTAGCATTTATTTATAAAATTAACAGTACTACTAAAATTACTGTGAAAGTTTCCTTCAAGTGATATTATGTTTAAATGTAAACAGTCATGAAAAATTTTTCTAGATGTATTATTGGGTTACAAGAACAAGACATAAAAACATAGCGAGTTTAATTATATGAAATATGTGTGTGCATATATAAGCACAATACACAGAGAAAATTGTCCAGAACTCTACATACAAGAATGGCATAAATTGTGAAAGAAATAAGATTGGGCCAAAAGGTGGGGTATGGTGGGTGAAATGTTGTAAAGCAAGGTATGACACATATTTTATACTCTTATATTTCTCTATTTTGTAATTTTTCTGTATAAGTGACTTATATTACTGTATTGTCTCTGTAATTTTGAAATGTAAAATTAAAGAAAGTATTGATATGTAGGAATGTTTTGATTAAGCTTCTAAAGCACAGAGGAAAATAACCTGCCATGAAATCAGACATACAACAATGTGAATGTACCACACAACACGGAACTGTACATTTAAAAAAGGGTTAAGCGCTGGCTGGTGTAGCTCAGTGGATTGAGCTCTGGCCTGAGAACTAAAGGGTCTCCGGTTCGATTCCCAGTCAGGGCACATGCCTGGGTTGTGGGCGAGGTCCCTGGTAAGGGGCGTGTGAGAGGCAACCACACATTGATGTTTTTCTCCCTCTCTTTCTCCCTCCCTCCTCCTCTCTCTAAAAAACAAGTACATAAAATCTTTTTTTAAAAAGAGTTGAGATAGTAAATTTTATGTCATGTACATGTACATGTACAATTGAATTTTTTTAAAGGAAGGAAGCAGAAATAAGAGAAGATAATAGAACTGGTTGCCCAGAACAATGAACTAACTTAAAAAGTATAGAGTTTTGGGGATGAGGGAACAATATACTACTAAAAACTCTCTGGGAAAATAAAATGAACCAAACATGTGTATTTCAGGTTTATACGTTACCCAGAACAGTGGTTTCCAAATGGGGAAAAGTACATTCCTAAAGGTATTACTGATCATTCTCTTGTATCAGAGGAAGAACATATTAGAAGTTCTACTTTCATTCATTTTAATCATTAATGATATGATTTATAGATATACATATTACAAGAAAAAGCATACATGTAATTCAAAAATAAATACACATATATTGGGGGCACAATGAGAAGGATGGTACAATGTGAAATACTCAACAATCACCTTTTTTAATGCAACATTTAATGAGAGGCAACCACAAATGGACATATTCTGGCCAGATATTTAAAGGACAAAAAAAATGAACAAAAACAGCAAAACACTTCTGGCCTTGTGAGCAGGGAAGGCACATCACATGTAATAGAAAATCCAAGTCATCCTCATTTTCTCTGAAACATTAAAAGTCAAATAATTTTCAAGCTATACATGCAGCTTTTTTGCAGAGAATTTTTGTGATTCAGTAATTGAATTTCCAGCCTAGAAATCACAAACAGGAATATATGTTTTAATTTACTGCACCTTAGAAAATATATTAAGCATGTATGTTTCATGAACAAAGTACTTCAAAGAATACATCAATAACTGAGGTAGTCATCAAAATTAAAGATAGTTATGGATCAAAAATGCAATGCTATATAAAAAGTTAGTGGCAGCTACTAAAGCCAAGACACAATACAAATGAAATTGAAATCAAATGTAGTCACTGGAAGGAAAAAAATGACAAAAAGTCTCTTTTACGAAATCTGGGTCTTCAATGCCAAATTCTACTAAATAAAACTTGGAAATGGAAAATTGCGCTGAAAGGATAATTATGTAAAATATAGTGGGACTGCCAGGAAAAGGAGCTAAAGATAACAAAAACTGGAGTTTTGGTTTTTAAAGCCAACAAAACTTCATGATAATCAAGAACTATATTTATAATGTATAATATAGTAGAAATCAAAACATTGTTAGATAATCTTATTTCATTTCAATACGTATGTTTTCCAATATAAAACTGGCTTATTGACATCAAAACTCAAAATTTCCCCAAAGAACATAAGCATCATAGCAAAATATTTGATGCTCCTAAATTTCAAAAAAGAAAAACTACATATATTTTATTATGCGATTCCAAAGCTGCCTTCCTTTGCTCTCAAGCTAAGTCTTGAGGGCTAAAAGAATGTTAATATGGTGATTTGGACAGTTTATCCTTTCTTAAAGTAAAAGTAACTGTTTATATTAGGGACATGGGATAAAAAAATCTCTTTACTTTGTGTGAAGCAATTGTCTACGATATTTTGCCATGTATAATGCGCACCCACATTTTTGGCCCAAACTTTCAGGAAATAAAATCTTTCCTTTTAATTTTTAATTCAATTTTTAATTTATTTTTATTTAGAGACAAATCTGACTATCATATTACAGGATATTATTTTGCATACAGATATTGTTATTGCTTTCTAGATTACATTTCTTTTTGTCACCATTAAGCCTTTTTATTTGTCAGCATGAAATGTCTGAATTTTACACAGATTCTTAGACTGGGGGCTCATCTCCATCAGCTCATTCAGCTTTAACACCTGTCTCATCCCCAGTAGCTTTTCCAGAACTGCTGCCTTCACCATGAAGCTCCGTGAGTTTTTCCAATTCAAACTTGGACTTCTTCAGCATTTTGAGTTCTCTAGCAGAGACATCATGAAGTGGATAAATAGATTGGCAAGCCTTTTCGATGTCTTTTCCAATGCTATCTGGAATCAGTTTATTGACCACTTCTTTGAAGTCATTTGTCTGCACCTCTCAGGTCATGATTTCCACCACCTGCTTCCAGATTTGGCAGACCTCTTGATGCTGAGCGTGAGAGGTCTTCCAGATCTGATTATTGCATTTTGTAGTAAAACCAACATAGAACAGATGAAGCCTCCTGACATCAACATGAGCTTCAGTCCTGGTCTGCCATTTTTTGGCCATGGAGCACATTTCATCATGGGTAAGATCCATGCCACGGAAACTAGTCAGGCAGCTTTTGCCCTGAACGTCCTCAGTAATTAGCTTGCATTTTCTAAATGCAGCTTCATCACCCTGCAGATCAGCTAGGCTCACTTCAAATGCACGGCCCTTCAGACCATCAGATGCGATTTGGGTTCCTTGAGTTCTCGTGATAACTGTTTTCCCAACATTTCATATATTAAATATAACTGCTGTTTTCATATCATACCCATCTTTCTTAGAAAATGGATCAAACACTTTCTTCTTTGCTCCCTTTTCGCTGTGTTTTGTAAGGTGCTTGTTCTTGGCCACCACCATGGTGCTCTCAGAGAGCCAAAAGCTAGAGTTACACTTTTAACACATAAACATAAATAAAGCAATTAAATAGATATGGAGTTAGTGCTACCCATGTATAGCGAGCATTTGTCTTTTTCCCTAAAAAAATTTGGGCAAAAAAGTGCAAGCTATACACCACAAAATATAGTATGTGGAAATAAATGTTCATAACCCTTTCTCAGAAAACTTGAAAAAATATATATGGCAATCAGTGGTTCTCCCAGGGTGGCAATTTTGCTCCCCAGGGAATATTTGGCAATATATGGAGACAGTTTGGTTGTCACAAGTGGGAAGTAGGGTGCTACTGTCACGTAGATGATAGATGCCAGGGATGCCACTGAACATCCTGCAATGCACAAGACAGCTCTCTATAACAAAGAACTATCAGACTTTAAATATAAGTAGTGCCGAGGTTCTATAACCCTGATCTAGGCAGATGGATATAATTTCAGTATTTGCTACATCTATAGTATATACCTGCATTTACTGGGTTCAGATACATGCATGAAGAAATAATTGCAAAGATGATATCCTTCGAGAGGAGAAAAGTAATTTTTACACTACGAAAAATGACTCCTGCACTAATTAAATATATATATATATTTATTTTGTCCCTCTCAGCATTGTCTATTAAGCTATTCTAAAATGTATTAAGAGAATAAAAGGATTGATAAACTTTGAGTGGATTTTAAAATGGTCCCAAAGGATTTAAGTTACAAACAAGGCACCCTACCAAATCATTTCATGTTAATTTCAAAATCAAGCATTTGAGTAAAATCTAAAAATGCGAGTAGGATTTAGATTTGAGAGAGCTAAATAGCACTGGAAACAAAATCTACTGAAACAGTATGGCAGACACTAAGAATATTGTAACAGTAAATTGGTCAGTTGTATAGAGACCAAAGGAGCAAGCAAAATATGACCCGAGACATTGAAATTAAGAACAAACTGACAGTAACCAGATGAGAGGGGGAGGAGATAATGGGGGAAAAGAGGGGAAGGGTTTTCAGGAACATCTATAAAGGACACATGGGCAAAAACAAGGGGGGTGGGGTCAGGCGTGAGAGGTTGTGGCTGGGTTTGGGGGAAGTGGTGGGGGATAAATGGAGACAACTGTACTTGAATAAAAATAAAAAATAAAAAAATATATAAAAAGAAACCAAAGGTAGTAAATGCTTGTAGAGCCAAAAGACCCTAAAAAATTATTTCAATGAATAGATAGATAGACAGACAGACAGACAGATAGATAGATATTAGACTTAAGCTTTGGAGTATTTAAATTCTGAGCCAAAGCAATTACAAATAATTGGGGGCAATGGAAAGTCATTTGACTAACAAAATTAGCCATAGACAGAAGCTCCCAAAATTTCATTTACAGTTATCACTACATTTGATTTTTTTTATTTTTCAAGTTCACATACAAAATATTTAAAGTCATTATTCTCCAGAATTGATGACATAGCTGATTATATTACATTTTTGGCTTAACTTAAAGTTACAAAACACTAAATATCAAATATTATGAATCCCTAGACATGTAATCAAATATCCCTATAAAAGTACTTATTAACTCTGATCCTTCTTCTCTCCAATGGATTCTAACTTTTTTTTTAATTTTTTATTTTAATTGTTATTCAAGTACAGTTTTCTGTCTTTTACCCCTATCCCAGTCCACCCCCCTAGTGCTCCCCTCCTCCCTCCCATTTCCACCCCTCTTAGTTTTTGTCCATGTGTCCTTTATACTTGTTCCTGTTATCCCTTCCCTTTTTCCCCTGAAATTCCCTCCCTTCTCCCCTCTGGATACTGTCAGCCTGTTTTCCATTTCAATGTCTTTGGTTATATTTTGCTTGTTTGTTTGTTCTGTTGTTTAGGCTACTGTTAAAGGTGAGATCATATGGTATTTGTCTTTCATCGCCTGGCTTATTTCACTTAGAATAATGCTTTCCAGTTCCATCCATGATGTCATGAAGGTTAGGAGTTCCTTCTTTCTTTCTGCTGCATAGAATTCCATCGTGTAAATGTAGCATAGTTTTTTGATTCATTCATTTACTGATGGGCACCTAGGTTGCTTCCAGCACTTGGCTATTGTAAATTGTGCTTCTATGAACACTGGGGTGCATAGGTTTTTTTGGATTGGTGTTTCTGGGTTCTTAGGGTATAATCCTAGCAGTGGAATTGCCGGGTCAAAAGGCAGTTCCATTTTTAGTTTTCTGAGAAAATTCCAAACTGCTTTGCATAGTGGTTGTACCAGTCTGCAATCAAACCAACAGTGAACTAGGGTCCCCTTTTCTCCACAACCTCTCCAACACTTGTTGTTTGTTGTTTTGTTTGTGATGGCCATTCTCACCGGTGTGAAGTGGTATCTCACTGTAGTTTTAATTTGCATCTCTCTGATAGCTAGCGATATTGAGCATCTTTTCATGTGTTTCTGGATCCTCTGTTTGTCCTCTTTGGAGAAGCGTCTATTCAAGTCCTTTGCCCATTTTTAAATTGGGTTGCTTGTCTTCTTAGAGTGGATTCATGCAAGTTCTTTATATATTTTGGAGATTAAACCTTTGTCTGAGGTATCATTGGCAAATATGTGTTCCTATATAGTTGGGTCTCTTTTTATTAATGCTGTTTTCTTTGGCTGTGCAGAAGCTTTTTATTTTGACGAGATCCCATTTGTTTATTTTTCCTTTATGTCCTTTATTCTAGGGGACAAATCAGTAAAAATGTTGCTGCGTGAAATATCTGAGATTTTCCTGCCTATGTTCTCCTCTATGACTTTAATGGTGTTCCGGCTTATATTTAAATATTTTACCCACCTTCAATTTATTTTTGTGTATGGCATAAGTTGGTACTTGAGTTTCAGGTTTTTTGCATGTAGCTGTCCAGTTCTCCCAACACCATTTGTTGAAGAGGCTATCTTTATTCCATTTTATGTTGCTGCCCCCTTTGTCGAATATTAATTGACCCTAGAGACTTGGGTTTATTTCTGGGTTCTCTACTACATTTGATTTTCAGTTACTCATACTGAGATGCACTTGCACTGCTGAGGTGGTCCCTATGAGAGTAACAACCGTGCCAAAAGAGTACAGACAAGAAATACTTGCCCTATATTCTTAATGGACTCCAACTCTTCCACATTTCCCATGAAATACCTAAAATCCAACCAGTGATTCAGAAAGTGAGGAACAATGAAAAAGAGCAAAAACTTGTTTTTTTAAAAAAATTCTATTTATTTATTTTTTAAAGATTTATTTATTTATTTTTAGAGAGAGGGGAAGGGAAGGGGAAGGAGAGGGAGGGAAACAACATTGTGTGGCTGCCTCTCACACACTCCCCACTGGGGACCTGGCCCGCAACCCAGGCCTGTGCCGTGACTGGGAATCGAACCAGTGACCCTTTGGTTCACAGGCCAGCACTCAAACCCCTGAGCTACAACAGCCAGGTCCAAAAACTTTTTTTTAATATTTAAAAAAAAATGTATTTACAGGCAAGATTCCAATGACCCAATGCATCACACAATTGTTTCTGCAGACAGCAAGTATTGAATGATTCTCAAATAACATATAATTTAAAAAAAAAAGAATCTTTGCTGGATATCTGAACAGATACACCCAGTTTAGAGAAAGCAAAACATACAAGCAAGCAAAAAATTATATCAACAAAAGGCTCATTCTATAATATTTTCAATATTCTTAAAATCAAACATCTTAATATTTCCAGAATGTGAAATATTAATGTCCCTGATATATAAACAATTCAAGAATTAATGAGAAAAATATGAAAAGATGCATAAAAGACAAGCCTGAATTACACAAAAGAAAAACACATATGAGTAAAAAATGAGCTATGTACTGTCTCACAAAAGCTTTCATTAAAAATAACATTCCATAAAAACCAATCAGCAACAAACTCAAAATCAGTGATACACTAACAAAAAAGAACTAGTGACTTACAGATGGCTTTGTGGAAAAGCAATAGTAATGAGCATTGAAATCAGCAAAAGATAGAGAACTAGGTAAAATACATGCAAATAATGTTTATATATTTACAAACATAAATGTATAATAAAAGTATTTTAAAAAATTAAACATCTTAAAAACAAGAATAGACTAAAATTTTAAAAGGCACTTAATCTCAATTATTGTTAATGAATACTAACAATGAAATGTCAGGTAGGATAAATACCAATAACCAATTTAATACTAGGTTAAATTATATGAAATTTTGATGCTGATAGATAAAAATCAATTGAATGTTAGCAATTTAAAATTATTCAGTCTATTATTTTGAAGAGATAACTCATTAGATAAATGTCTAAGATGTGTGAAGTGCTTTAATAAAATTCCAAACTGAATATAAAACAAGTTGGCAACACTCCACACTATCACAAATGAAAGAAGAAAAATCACACTTTTGCAAGGAAAAAAACTGCCCACAAATTTGGAAATTAGGGATTATTGCCCAGATTTCATTGTTAAAACCTCTTTATGGTCACATATGAAACGATCGCTTCAATGAAAGATATCTTTAATTATTTCAATGTAATCCTTCTGAAAATCTGTTGGACAAAAATGTTTGGATACTGGGAGTCCGTATTTCATTATTTTAAATGATGAAAACAAGTAATGCCTACACAGATCATCCAAGAGCCCCATCAGTTTTTCCAAATACCACAAAAGACTTCTTAACACTTACATAACAATCCACTGAGGTTTCTGCATTATACAGAATATTTAAGAATCAATTATATTTAACATCAATAACAAGCTAATATGTTTTAAATGTTAGTGCACTCATTAGTATTTTTGCATGGTATAAAAGGACAGAATGCAGTTTCATTTCAGTGACCATATATTCTATTGTAAATAAACCAGAAAAAATACATGAATGTGGGGTATATGAGGACATGTGAATTGACATGCTTATGTCTTAATGGCATTGCTTTCAACCTAACTTGTCCTGCATAAGCATTGTTAGGCCTCTTAGACACACTTCCTTTCTTAGTAATGTTTCCCATTTTCTTTGAGGATGTCTTCTCTTCATAATGAGCAAATGTGACAAAGAGATTGTACATATTTAAATGACAGGAGCACGATATGTTAAACTATTGGTGAACAGATAAGATATTGCTGTAGACGCAGTACATTCTTTATTCAGGAACAGCAAAAAAGTTAAATATTTCTGCTGGAAGGTGGGTGAAAATATAGTACAGCCGCTTACTGATTCAGATTCGGGGCAAATATTATTTATACTTAATAATCAGACACTGAGATTTCAGATAGCAATGGATACCTTATCTGTAAAAAATAAAAGTTTAATTAGAACACAAAACCACAGAAATTGTAGAAGAAAAATAGCAAAGTATTGCACATTGTTCATTGCTATATTTTCTCAGATATATCTCCCAAGCAAGGGAAACAAAAAGAAAAAATAAACAAATGGGACTACATCAAACTAAAAATGTTTTTGTACAGCAAAGGAAATGAACAAAATGAAAAGACAAGCCACAGAATGAGAGAACAGATTTGCCAATACATCTGATAAGGGGTTACCTAATATCCAAAATTTATAAACAACTTGCAAAACTTGATGCCCAAAAAAACAAGCAACCTAATTTTAAAAATGGGCAAAGGCCCTGAATGGACACCTCTCCAAAGAGGACATACAGATGGCCAACAGACATATGAATAGATGCTCAATGCCACTAATCATCAGATAAATGCAAATTAAAACCACAATGAGATACCATCTCACACTATCAGAATTGCTACCATCAATAAATCATCAAACGACAAGTGCTGAGAGCATGTGGAGAAAGGGGAACCCTTTTGCACTGCTGGTGGGAATGCAGACTGGTGCAGCCACTGTGGAAAGCAGTTTGGAAATACCTCAAAAAATTAAACATGGATCTGCCTTTTGACCCAGCAACCCCACTTCTGGGAATATATTCAAAGGAGCCCAAAAGACTAATTCAAAAGAACGTTAGCATCCATGCATATTCACTGCAGCATTATTTACAATCTCCATGATATGGAAGGAGCCCATGTTGATCAATAGGTGAGTGCATAAAACAACTATGGAACATTTACACATTGGAAAAGTATTCAGCCATAAAAAAGAAGAAGAAGCAGTAGAAGAAAAAGGTTTTATCCTTTGCGATAGTATGGACTGACTTGGAGAAAATTATGCTAAGTGAAATAAGCCAGTCAGACAGAGACAAATATCATGATTTCACTCATGTGGAATCTAATGAACAAACTGAACTATAAAGGGAAATGGGGACAGACTCATAGATGGAGAGCAGATGACAGATAGCGTGGAGGGGGAGGTTAGTGGGTGGAGAATGGATTGAGCAAAAGGGAAGAAGGACTCACAGACAACGGCGTGGTGACTACAGGGAGGAGGCGGGTATAAGGGGACTAAATGGCAATAAAAAATACAAGAAAAATTCTGAAAAAATTTTACATTATATGTAAATAAAAATCTACCTTAAGCATTCTATAACTATGTGAATACGTAAAATCTGTTATATAGTCACAGAAACCTCACATAATTTAGAAGACCTATTTTTTGAGGAAGGCATAATACTTGAGAAAAATTAAGTGGGAGTAATTCAGTCACACACCACACCACAAAAATCTCAGCGGTAGAAAAAATTTAGAAATTATACAGGTATCTCTCCCTGTAATAGCAGCATTTCACTTGACATAATTCAATTTCTCCTTTATGATTCATGACGTTCTTTCAGATCTTGAGATAATCTAATGTCAATTATTTTAAATGTTGGTTTCTTTAATTCATAAATGTATGGAAACTAAGTTGACAGGCAGCTTTACTGGATGAATTCAAAAGGCATATATTTTCTGAGGATTCACTGTTCAAAACAAGTGCCTTTAAATGATCTAGCATTAAAAATAAACATTTTTTGTAGAATGGAAGATTTGAATTCCATTAGTCTGCAGGGTCTGGCAGAAGAAATGCCTACTTGAGTGTGGTTGGTAGAGTAATAATATGGGTATAATAATTTATAGTTTTAATTTGAACATGTCACCTCAAATGTCATATGATGTGCTTCGGTGTGATATTGTTGCTACAGAATGATATGCTTATGATTTTGTAATAAAAGATTTTATAATAAAAAGGGGCATTATTTGTGGCGGGCCCTGTCATAGCAAACAAAAAACTCATTCTAATTCATGATAATGGAATCACGTTGGTATAATGTTTTTATAATGAGTACTAAAAAGTGCAGGACAGCCTCACATCTGTATCAGCTTTTCTTCCCCAAACCAGTCCCCAAACCCTCATTTGCTTATTTTTAATTTGTATTGTGTGGACTTTTGTGAGGAACATAAAATCCTCTCAGGAGCAAGGTAGGAGTATGAATGAATAGTCAAGCAAGCAGTAAAACTCAGAAATGAAAGCACATTTTCTTTGGTCTTTGTAAGTTCAGAAGTATCTACTACTCCAAAGAAGTGATCTTATACCAAATAGACTGAACATTGGTTTGGTCATTGCAATATTACTGTAATTGTATGCCCATACACATAAGAAAATGTACATTACATTTATTTCCCAGGAAAATCTATTAAAACCTGACTGGGTATCTGATTAACCCAAATGGTTGTAATATGAATTATTATAAGATTTTCCTTCAATGTGGCTAAAATTTTGCACATAAAAGTTTAATTGAATAGATTTGGATTTTCCTTCTATTATTCATAATACGTAAACATCATCAATTTCACACAACCGGCTGTTATATTCCATATTCAACAGTCCACACTGAATACAAATGAGCTTTGTTGGACAATTTAATGTGTAAACATTATAGTTTTTTTGTGAATTATTAAAATAGTAGTTTAAATTTTTATAAGTAAAATTAAATCCCATTAAATGTACCAAGGTTTCAACAAATTAAACCATAGTATTAACCTTTCATTATTGTATGAAACTATTTATAAACATAGAAAAAGTATTATCAAACTCTATTATCACCTTTGTTTTATCTTGCTACAAACACATCTATACATATATTTTTGTAAATACCTAAGTTAAAGCCAAACATGGAGAGGGATGTCAATATATTGAACATTTGTGTTTGTCTTAGAAATTATACCGGATGTACTTTATCCTAACAATGTGAACCCCTACATGTTTTCAGGATTAGAATTTTCCTTTTTTTGTTTAAACATGTTTGTAGTCAAAAACAGCTGTGTTTTCTTCAAGCTGAATATGTCAATATTCATCTTCTTGTATTTAGAGATATTAGTGGATGGTATTTCTTAATATGCAACCAGTATTTTATCCCACTGGAAAAATACACAAAAATAATAACTTCCTTAAAAAATTGGGTTAGATGAGAAAATCAGTATTCTGTATCTGCAATTATTTTCTTAGTTGTTAGGGGAAGAAGGCCAGTCTAATAAGAGTGAGCATTTCTAAGGGTTTTAAATAGGTTACAAAGGTTGAGAAATAAAATTTCAGGCTGTCTTGATGCCTGTTACACTTAAACATCTCTTTATGTGCACATGTTAACCTTGCAATACCTAAACTTAGATTTTGAAACTGCCTGTCAGGTAGTTTAAATTCCAGATTCGTTTGGATTTTGCTTTTGAAGACATCTCAAAACCCAGGGTATTCACCAACTTATCTTTTTTATTATATTATTGTTGTTCGGTTATGGTATCTCCCCTAGTTACCTGGCAGGGGAGATACCATAATCACCAACTTATTAAATGCCAGATTTAAATAAGCAATAGACCTTTAAAAATGTGTTTCAGCTTTAAATAATTCTTAAATATATTATTTCATTTCTTAAGATTTTCATTGATTTTTATTTTTAAAATATTTTGTTTTTTAGAGAGAGGGGAAGGGAGGGACAAAGAGAGGGAAAGAAATGTCGATGCTAAGATACAAACATCAATCAGTGCCTCCAGTATGTGCCATAACTGGGGACGGAACCTGTGATCCGGGCATGTGCCCTGACTGGGAATCAAGCTGACAACCCTTTGGTTCGCAGGCCAGCACTCAATCCACTGAGCCACAGCAGCCAGGGTGATACTTTCTTTTTGTTTGTTTGTTTGTTTGTTTGTTTGTTTGTTTGAATACTTTTAAAAGTATTTTATCGATTATGCTATTAACAGTTGTCTCAAGTTTTTCTTCCCTTTATCCCCCTATGCCCTGCACATTCCCTTCCCTCCACCATTTCCTCCTCTCTTAGTTCATTTCCATGAATCATACATATGCATTATTTGGCTTCTTCAGGTCTTATATTATTCTTAACCTCCCCTTGTCTATTCTTAACCTCCCCCAAGTACCTACCATTTATGCTTCTTATTCCCTGTACCTTTTCCCTCATGGTCCCCCTTCCCCTCCCTGCCAGTAACCCTCCATATGATCTCCATTTCTGTGATTCTGTTCCTGTTCTAGGTGTTTGCTTAGTTTGTTTTTATTTTTAGGTTCAGCTGTTGATAGTTGTGAGTTTGTTGTCATTTTTCCGTTCATATTTTCATCTTCTTTTTCTTAGGTAAGTCCCTTTAACATTTTATATCATAGGGGCTTAGTAGTGATGAACTCCTTTAACTTGACCTTATCTGGGAAGCATTTTATCTGCCCTTCCATTCTAAATGATAGTTTTTCTGGATAGAGTAATCTTAGGTGTAGGTCCTTGCCTTTCATGACTTCAAATACTACGTTCCAGCCCCTTCTTTCCTGCAAGGTTTTTTTTCAAGAAATCAGCTCATAATCTTATGGGATTTCCTATGTAGGTAACTCTCCCCTTTTCTCTTGCTGCTTTTAGGATTCTCTCCTGATCTTTAATCTTGGGTAATTATGTTGTGTCTTGGCATATGCTTCCTTGGGTCCAATCTCTTTGGGACTCTCTCAGCCTCCAGGACTTGCATGTCTATTTCCTTTGCCAGATTCGGGGAGTTTTCCTTATTTTTTCAAATAAGTTTTTGATTTCTTGTTCTTCCTCTTCTCCTTCTGGCACCCCTATATTTAGAATGTTGGAATGTTTAAAGTTGTCCTAGAGGCTCCTTAGCCTCTCCATTTGTTTTGAAGTTTTGTTTCTTCATTCTGTTCTGGTCAAATGTATATTTCTCCCTTCTGCTCCAAACCATTGATTTGAGTCCCAGTTTCTTTCCCTTCACTGTTGGCTCCCTGTAAATTTTCCTTTATTTCACTTTGCATACCCTTCACTTCTTCCTTTATTTGGAATCTATAATCAATAATTTCCATGAGCATACTGTATTTCTTGTAGCAGTATCATAGCTGTTATGCACAGATGTCCTTAAATTGGAATACCTGGTCTACACCTGCTTCCTGGCTCTAATGCTTAGTGGCCTTATGACCTTCAGAAAATTATTTCATCTTTGCCTCACTTTAGTCATCTGTAAAATGGAGATAAAATATTATCTATGCTAATAGCGTGTTCAATATTCAACCACATAATACATGAAAGTACTTAGAATAGTATACTTGGCATAAAGAATAAGCTTAGTAAATATTACCTGTCATTATTTCATTTTATACCTTTCTAGACTTTGATTTTAAAAAATATTAGGATACATTTAGGCATTTTGAATTAGGACACAGTCTATATTCTTTGCCTTTTAGGCCTCACACCATCAAAAAACATGCAGATTTAACTTAAGAAACTGATATAACAGAGATTATATTTTGGAATAAAAATATATTGACTTAGAGATGACTCTTCCACTTCTAATATATTTGTAAAAGGATGAAAATATTTATTTCCTTCCTATAAATGTTAAAATAAATAGTCCTAATACTCTACTATCAATTACCTCCAATTAATCATTTAGATTAAATATTATTATTTTTGAATAATCTATTTGCCAGCTATATTACTTCATACATTGGATATACTTATATACTTGGGTTTCTTCTGAAACTTCCAAGTTTAAAATGGTAAGAGCAAATGTCAATGCTATTTATAATTGATCCTCAAATAATATTTGAATCAGGTTACTGATGATATTAATATTATAAGGAAGACAGACACAGATTTGAAATTTTGTTTGTAAGGGAAAGTTTGAGGAAAGATAACTAAACACACTAAAAACATACTGGCCAAAATTTATTCTCAAGAGTTTGTGAGAGGCACTTTAAGCACCTCTACAATATAAAAATGACCATTCTATATATGCAAGGATGTTATATGCAATCTTTTGTACTTTCCTCAGAATAATTCTAGACATATCTGAAATTATGAGAGGATAAATGAGTTCCCTCAGCCAGAGAGTAAGTAGTATAACTGGAATGCAGTATCAGATCTTCCTGATACTAATTATATTTTCCTGAATACTTAAAATATACTGCCTCACAGCAGCTCATATGATAAATGCCATTAAAAGCACCAGAAAAAAAGGCATTACTTAATTGTAGCAACTGGTATACTTTCTGTTCTCTCATGATAAAAAAATACAATTTCACTTATTTCTCTTTTACCATATAGCCTGCCCGAGTTCAAATGCTCAACTATACTGAAGTATATTGTCCTTATCAACTACAATTTGATACTTTTTCAATTTTCCTAAAAAAGTAAGGCAAGACAACTTTAACTGAGACTGTGGAGCAGGTGATAAAATAAAAAGTCAAATCTTTATTTCTGAAATTTACCATGATATTCATTCTAATGAGACTAAGTAGATAACAACTCTGTATTCTAATTATTCAAGTGAATTAAATAGAAATAAAATTTCAATTAGACATGCCCATGATAATATTCAATGTTCACAACTATCAATAGTAGTCATAAATGTTGATATTCTTTAAGACACTAAATTTTTTTGGATTTTAAAACTTACTTATTAATTTTTATTAAATTTATTGGAGTGACATTGGTTAATAAGATTATATAGGTTTCAAGTATACATTTCTATGACACATGATCTATATATTGCTTTTTGTGCCCACACCCAAAGTCAAATCAACTTCTATCACAGGCACTAATTTTCAAAACACTGATTTTCTATGACACACGAATTATCAAAGTTTGTTAGTACTTGGCAAACTTCATCTGCAGAGAAGCAGTGTAAGCATTTTCAGCTTTGCACATCTTATGGTCTCTGTCAACTGTATTGTAGCCTGAATGCAGCCACAAACAATATATTAACCAATGAGCATGGCTGTGTTCCAACAAAACTTTATTTACAGAAACAGGCTGTGAGCCAGATTGGACTGCAGGCCCAAGTTGGCCGGTCACTTACATAGTCCACTATCAACTGTGCTGACAGTTTAAATACGTTCACATAGGCACTGTAAATGAAATTGTGCAAGGCTATTTCTTTCATGTTGAGCAAACAGCATTTTCTGATTAACTGTTTTCAGCAGTTATCTCTTACGAAGTTTTATATAATATGGGTACACAAAGTAGTCTAAATAAAGTACATTGGGTTTTTTTCCTTCTTATTTTTAAATTTATTGGTATGACATTTGTTAATAATTTAAGCTTCAAGTGTACATTTCTAGGATACATGATCTTCTTATTGCATTGTTTCCTAAGGCCATTCTGAAGACTATCTGTCATAATGTTGTGTAATTGTGCTCATTCCTAACCCTGAGCGCTCTGGCATTCAATAAAGATCTACTTACCAAAGCCTATTTGGAGACTAATTTTGTCACTGAACTGGCAGTAGTAGTAATGGTAACAATAGCAACTTCCCTTGAGATACGTGCTGAATGTTCACCACATTACTGTTCACAATGCTTACTGCTAGAGCTGCTTTAGATGTACTACCTCAAATTCTTATAACAGTTCAA
This sequence comes from Carollia perspicillata, assembly GCA_004027735.1. Lineage (NCBI taxonomy): Eukaryota > Metazoa > Chordata > Mammalia > Chiroptera > Phyllostomidae > Carollia > Carollia perspicillata. The sequence continues at coordinate 257,219 of PVKM010000001.1, forward strand.
GTAGACTGATTACTATTCCATCATTTCTAAGTGAGGAAATTAAGCATCAGCCCCATGAGAACTGCCATGCAGCAAGTAAGTGCCCGAGGTCAATTTCACACCTCAATCACATCTAGCTGCCTTCTATCTGCATGGCACCCAAACCTCTCTGTTTCCTGAGGATTGGGAAAGGGGACTTGTGTCCAGATCAGGCCAGGGACAGTGAGTTTTTCTAAGAGGCTGGCAGCAGAACAGGTCTGAGACAGAGGGTCAAACAAAGCAAACCCACCCATTCTCCTATCTTGGGAGATGAGTAGATACAATGAAGCTTATGTGCTTAGAAACGGGGTCCTTAACAATTTTAGGAAAATCAAATGGAAAAAGTAAATCCATTAAATAATTTTAAGTAGCTTTGAAAATGTGACATGCTGAATAACACCTGAATGTCTCATTCCCACTTTAGTATGTGCAACCATTATGAATTCTACAGCTGTGTGTAGGTTGTAATGGCGGACTTCCAGTCAGAAGCCATACTTCTGTAGATCAGTCTTTGCAATTGCTCCAAGCATTAATTACTTAATGCCTGCTAGGTCTCATAATCGTGGTGGTGGAGGAATCACTCCCAGCCAGTTGAATTATGTCACAGCCACTGTTCTCTTTCAACAAGGTTCTTCTATCCCATTCCCGATTTCAAAAGCCTATGCTACACACTTCGATTTCCAGTACAAATCCTACATCTTCATGAATCTTTCTCTAAGCATCAAAACAAGCTTATTTCCCACATTCGTATTAAATCTCTTTCTTTACAATGTTTTCTTCTTTGCCATACACACTTGCATGCCTGATTTATTACTTCTGCTAAACAATAAGTTTCTGGATGGCTGAGAAAATGGACCATTATCCACATCTATGTACCTCTCCCAGCATCTAACACATTAGCCATTCTGTACACTTTGAGTGAATAAACTTGTATACCCTCCGGCGTGTCGTGAAATCTACTCTAAGGGAGAATTAAACTTCAGAGCAATAAAAATTAACTAGCAGCTCCCCAACCACCTCCCCAAATACATTCTTGCACATGAGTGTACCCGTGCACGAACATTCCCCCTGCAAACACCCATTCACCACTAGCACAGCTATGGGACTCTATTCCTTTCAACACGTGAACTTTGAGTGTGAGACACATGAAACAGGCCAAAAGGGGAATTTATGTAAGCAGGGGCATCCACCATTGCATAGTAAAAAGAAAAATGGAACGATTTGATCCCCTTGGTTCCAGTTCATGCCTCCTACTGGGCCTGCAGTTCCACACACAACTTGTCAAAGCCTGTGAGTGCTTATTAGCATGAAGTTTCCCCGAACTGTTCCTCGCTGTTCAAAATTGTTGAAGACATAAGAGAATCACCACTATTTGAATAGCAATTGAACTCCTCAGAGTTCAAGAGCAAACAGCACTGTGTTTTTATTAAATGCAACCACCATACTCTTTCATACATGTGAAATGCTGCGGATCATCAACATATATGGACACTGCCTTCAAGGTATAGCCAAAGTTGTATGAAATAGCGCGTGGACATTCTGTCTTAACCATTGTTGTATCCCTAATTGAGCACACTGCCTTAAACTTAATGGAGACCTCATAAATATTGTTTGGGTTAAAATGGGAAAATCTACTAAATATCTACTGCTCCAGAATTACTACCCTCTGAAAGATAAGTTTATTCTCTGTAATTATTATGAAGAACCCGAATGCTTACAAGGTATCAGGCATTTTCCAAAGCAGTTTATATAGGTCATCTCACAATTTTTTCACATATTATAATTCTCACAAAAACAGATAATAAATTAAGGGAATGAGAAGGTAATTCTCCCATATTTGCATACTAAATTAGGTAGTGGCGCCACAATGTCGAAGAGGCTGCATTATTTCAGAGACCATACTTTAAATCACTGCACTTACTTGTCCTCTCTCAAAAACTTTAACATACAAAAAGAATTTTGCTTAATATGAAATAAGGTAAGTAAATAAGTCAACTTATGCACACAGGGGAAATACAACATAAAAATGACTATGTTACCGATCCATTAATCAGATCAATCTTTTGAAATGTGACTGAATATTTTTCAAACTAAATGAATTAATGATCCACTATTTTGTATTCATGCCAAGCATTTTAGATTAGATTAACCATATACCTCATATTTTATCACATGTTCATTTGCATGCCATCTATGCTTGCATCATAGTACATCAGTTAGCATGTCCTTCTATCCCACTTTCCATTTCCAGAGCCAACCAATTATTCGTACACATTCTTAACTCAAAAGTGTTGTAGACATTATAATTTATTTTTGTATTTACTGGACAAATATACGCATTTAAATACCTGAAAAGATTATGTATGTGTGTGTATATAATCTCTCTGATAATTAGTATCCACTAATCCCAAAACCCTAGAACTTGGACAGTAATACGGTCTACATAAACTACTTACTAAACTGTGTTCGGTCAAAAGCTATTGATTAGCAAGACAGCTTTATAAACTCATACATATGTCAATGCCACACAGAGACTTGGTGTAAATGCCAATCACAGGCTTTGAAATACATAATTAATAATAATGAAAACAACCTGCTGTGAATGCATGAATTGAACAAGATTAAAACCACAGTCTGATTTTAAAGATGGTCTGCTTTTGTCACATCTTAATAAAGAAATCCTTCTATCCCAACATTAAAAGTACTTTTTCCTTTTGAAGATTTCAAGTAAAAATCCCACGCAGTTTGTTTTTACTTACTCTTCAGTCTTCAAATAAAATTCCAAACATGCTAAATGTTTGATGTAGACATTTCTTTTGTTGGATAACTTTACACTTTCAGTTACAATAATAAATTCTGTACCCAACTGGAAACAAAACAAAATGCCAGAAGTTCCTGACACTTCTACCTTATCACTGACATCATAATACACAATTTTCAATTATATGCAAATAGATATCTATTTGTCATCTGAACACATAATGCACTGACTGAAAGCTAGAAAACAAAGTACATTGCGAAGTCATTTAAACATCAACTTCATTCTCAGGGGACAAGAGCCATACTCATAAAAGTGGTGCAGAGGGGCAAGCATAATGAAATTTCCTTAGAAACTTTGAAATGCAATCCAAAGATGACACATCAAAAGAGAAGTTTCAAATCATTTTCCTAATGTCTTATTATTTGTGACACTAGACACCAGGTTTAAGAAAGAAGTATCATAAATCATTACATAGAACTTACCAAATCTTAGCTTATCTGAGGAATTTGTGATTTTTTGCCTTACCAGTGATTATTTTAAAAATAATATTATGATTCTCTACTACCATAACAGAAATAAAACAACTACTTTAGTCATTATTAAAAAATAATAAAATTCTGCGCATCTGCTGCCGTAATTAAAAATAAAAACAAAAAAATTGATTTTTTCCTACTACATATGTTCACACAATGTAATTCATTTTACCTTTACAACAACTAGGGAGGGTTTGAGCTCAAAGATGAACTGACTTGCCCAGACGCAGTGGTTGCAGAACTTACATAAAAGTGCTCTGATTTATAAATCTATTTTGAGGGCAGTGGTCAATCAAATTCAGAAAATAAGTGAAGGATATAATCGTAAAGATCTCTGAAGCAAAAGGACCTGGGGGGAAAAATCGGTCTTTCAACACCTTGTGGAATTCAAACTAAAGCCCCAAATAAATGCATTTCACCATAGAATAGGTCCTTTCTAGTCTGTTAAATTAATTATACCCATGAGATTCGTTGTTGTTTTCCACTAGAACCTAATACCAATAATTTCCGTGTCTCTTAATATGCTTGGCAACTCTGGATGATCAAGTACACATATGTTAATGAAAATTTTAAAGATAACATGGTATCTGACTTACAGGTCAAGGATATTTTATTGGGTTGGCCAAAAAGTTCATTGGGTTTTTCCCATAAGATGACTCTAGTATGCTTAGTTGTCTTTAACTTCATCAAAAACAATTTCATTAGACAAGGTACAGTGACAGCTGTCCTATCAGCGTGCATTTTAAAACAAAAATTAAAATTGATGAATTTTTGTGTAGCCATTTTAATACTGAAGATGAAAGAGAAGAAGCAACATTTTTAGCATATTATACTTTATTATTTTAAGAAAAGTAAAAACACAACTGAAATGCAAAAAATGATTTGTGCAGTGTGTGGAAGAAGGTGCTGTGACTGATCGAATGTGTCAAAAGTGGTTTGTGAAGTTTCATGGTGGAGAATTCTTGTTGGATGATGCTCCATGGTTGGTAGACCATTTGAAGTTGATAGCGATCAAATCGAGACAGTAATTGAGAACAACCAAAGTTATACCAGGGGAGAGAGCTGACATACTCAAAATATCCAAATCAATGAAGTTATTGGTGACCATGAAAAATGTATTTTTTATTTTATGGGAAAAACTAAAAAGACTTTATGGCCAGCCCAATAATAAGAGAGAAACTATCTCCCCTTCCCCTATCTCCCAGTTCCCTACATTGCTCCTTATCTCAGTTTTTTCTCCATGATTCCTCTACGTGCAAGGTTTAGGGAAATATCACTGATTCCCTAGCCCTAAAAATTATTTCTATGATTACCTCCCTCCTTTTAATTGTTGCTGTGTATTACTGATGCATTAATCTTACTTTTTAACCTTACACTCCCAATCAATAACTCCCAATATTGCTCACTACTACCACATTTAAATTCTTCAAAATGATACTCGGCCCTGGCTGGTGTAGCTCAGTGGATTGAGCGTGGACCTGCAAACTAAACAACCTCGGTTCGGTTCCCGGTCGGGGCACATGTCTGGGTTGCAGGCCAGTTCCCAGCAGGGGACACATGAGAGGCAACCATACATTGATATTTCTCTCCTTCTCTCCTTCCCTTCCCCTCTGAAGATAAATAAATAAAATATTTTTAAAAAGATTATTTATAAAAAAATAAATGACACTCATACTATTCCTTTAACTGACCCCACTTTAATCTGACTTCTGTCTCCCTATTCCCCTACGAAGTTCTCAGTTCCACTCAGCTGAACCGTCAAGGCAAATTCCCTTTGCTGTCATGAGTCAAAACACCTATTCTAATGATCAGTTCTTCCATTGTCAATTATATGTTCCAAAATATTTGTGAACAAGACTGAGAGAAACATTCAACTGGCTAAGAAGTAAAAAGTAATTAGTTCTTCCTTTTTCGAATTCTAAGTCAATGCTATATAATAAAGTCAAACCTTACGCATGTGAAGCCATCACAAAATGCAGCGAGTGATTTATACAAATAAATTTTTAAGAAGCTTGCATATTTAAAGAGGAAAACTGAAATTTTAAGTAGCTTCCTGTGTCTTTTATTTACTTTAGTGCCTTCTTAAATGGCATGCACAGTTCAATGTGTTTCTGTTGATGACACTGAACATCCCAAGAATGTAGATGTTACATTATCTAATAGCTTAACACATTCTGGATGTGCTCTACAATGTCTTCATCACATGGATTTTCATTTGTGCTTAAAAATATCTGGTAAGAGAAAAGCTGCTTGAATGCAAAATTATCCATTCTCAGAAAACACAAATGTGAAAAATACCTTCCTTATATTCAATAGAAATCTGTAATTCTTTCAGCTTTAACTCCACTCTCCTAATTCTTCCACCACAAAGAACAAGTTTTCTCAAACATCTGATGCCCCTAAGTTATTGTAAATCTTTAATTTTCTTTAATTATGAATAGATTTTGCTATCTAATGTCTCATATTGATACTATATGGCCCAGTTCCAACTACCTTTATAATGGTCAACATTTTTTAGTTTATTCAGACATGAAAAACAGATAACCATGAATGTCCAAATTATCTATAAAATCATTTAAAAAACTGAGAAAATGGTTGAGGGCTGGTTCTGAGAAATTAAAATGAACTTTAGTGGGAACTTAACCTCTGTATTTTCAAGATCTTAGTTCAAACCCATCAAAATTATTATAAATAAAATGACTTGGAATAGACTGTAACATATATTTTCTATATATAAATTTGTTTATAATGTCTATTCACACATGTATAAATTTTTTATAATACAGGGCAGGGCAAACATAGCTTCATAGTTGTTCCTGTGGAAAACAATATGATAATAAATAAATAACAATACAAGAATTAGCTCTGTGTTTCATGTACCCACAACCATAAATTCACTTTTGCCTAACCCTGTACATACAATATAAATTATACTTTATTACATTTCATTTCTTTATAATCAAGCATATAACACTTCAATTAGATGATCGCATCCTCTCTAGAAAAGTCCTCTGGAATGCTTGCCCAGTCTGACAGAACATTGTTAGTGGACAGCAAGCCAATACTTACCATGACAATTTATTATGGCTTTCAGCATATCAGATTTCATCTCAGCATAAGAAATCCTTATCTGGTACACTGTGCTCTTCCCATCCTCTGTTCTGATTTTACTCTGAATTTTTAGAGCATTTTCTCCTTTTCTATGTAATAGTTCTTCAATTTTTGCAGACTCGAGTATTTAGTCTCTGGGACAACCAGGAACAGAAGTTAGTAGTGCTCTCATTTAATTAGACATGTTAAAGACCTATTGCATGCAAGTCAAGAGAGTAGTTACTCTCTACAAACCACAGCCTTGTAAAGCATGATATTTCCCTAAGTAATTTATAATCTACTAAAGAGAAAGAGAGTTTTTATGCAAATAATGTAATCATACACTTAAGCAGGAGGAGAAAGCATGTGATTATGCATCTGAAAGTTTAAATGGAGCCAAACTAAATATTATGGTTACTTCCAAAAATTATAATAACCTTTCATCTTTAAAAGGAAACCTTTAACAACTTTAAATCACCTTCCTTAAGTGCTTATGTTGTGGTACAGATGTGTCTGCTCAGTGTAGAGTGTGGATCGCTTCTACAGTCAATTAGAAGGAAGTCAGCAAGATGGAACTAAGGTAGACGGGAGAGCCAAGAAAGTGGTACCAAAGCCCTAGCTGGTGTAGCTCAGTGGATTGAGCGCAGGCCTGCGAGCTAAAGGATCGCAGTTCGATTCCCAGTCAGGGCACATGCCTGGGTTGCAGGCCAGTTCCCAACAGAGGACGCACGAGAGGCAACCATACATTGATATTTCTCTCCCTCTCTCCTTCCCCTCCCCTCTAAAAATAAATAAATAAAATCTTAAAAAAAAAAAGAAAGTGGTACCAAAGGTGAGGTCAGAAGATTCCAAATTGTCTCATCCCTCATAATTTTATTTAAATCTTCCAGTTTCATCCAAATCGAAGTCATCATCCAAATCTAAGTCATCATCTTGCAGCGAGTTTGTAACAGAGATCGGTCAAAAGCAAAAAGCCCTTACCCCTATCCTCTGAAAATGCTAAGCATCTCCTAGAGCTTTGTACAATGCCATGCACGAATATGAATTATTTCTCAAGGAAAAGGAAATAATATTCTATCAATTGCTAAGGCTAGCATATATCTAAGACTCTTCATTGGTAGATGAAACTCCCTGATGCTCTATTTTCACATTAGAAAAGCATTCTAAATATTTTTTCTTTTTAAAGCTATTAAAACTTTTAAACTTGAGATAATAATGCAAAGGAAATACAAAGGAAAACAAAAATGAAAAGAATGAGAAGGAAAACAAAACATTATAGTGTCTCGTCTTTTCCAGAGCGGAAAGAAATCAGTTGTCACTCTTGGCTCAAATCAGTTATCCATTCACGAATTAGGGCATGTATGGAAAACCTCTGCTACAATGACTGACCATGGCATGACAATTTTCATCACCTGCAGATATATCCAAACAGCAGTGGGTAGGGCTTACCTGACATAGTGCTGATATCTACCTGCTCCTTCAAATGGCAGAGCAAAGGCCAAAGGCGAGCACACCATGCAATCAAATGTGACTGACAGAGACAGCATTATCCTGGCTGTGATTTTCCATTTCCCCAAGCAGGGCATAATATAATCAACAGGTTATTTCTCTCCTTAGAGATTTCTAAGACATTTAAGCCAACCACATCTTATTTGTCTAGAATGACACATAATGACATCTTCTAAAACTTCCAGAAAGAAAACCATCTCTGATATTGCAACACTTTTATGTGATGAGAAGACCATATTCCAAACTGTTCATAAGAAAAAGAACACTTCTTAAGAGAACAGTAAAAAGAGGGGAAAAGAAATAAGCTTTTATCGATAAATCATTTTTATTTACAACAGTTAAAAGAAATCAATTGAAATGAGTCTCACAATTCTTTGGCCAATGCTACTCAATATTTTTACTCTCATAAATATATGCCTTCTTTGCACTTATTACTATACTTCACAATAATTTACTGTTTCTCATTTTACCCTTATGAGAACAGTACCTTGAGAGCCACATAAAATGAACATTCCAACTGGTTTCATATTTTCTGCAGAGCCGAGGAGAAGGTAATAAGAGGTATTTATATGAATGTAATTTTCTTTGCATTTGGTGAGCATATTTATCTTTTTCTGTTATTTCTGTATGCATATATAAAGTATAAAATATTCTCCTTTAAAGTGATTTTTTACCATGCTGTGCAGCTGCACCTGCTTTAAAGAGGAAGACAAAAGTAAAAATGCAGATAGATACGTAGATAGATAGATAGATAGATAGATAGATAGATAGATAGATAGATAGATAGATAGACAGATAGGTAGATAGGTAGGTAGGTAGATAGGCAGGCAAAACTTAATCATGATGGGGTGATTACTCAGAGAAATTTTGAGAACCGTATTGCTATTTGATAAAGCAGGATACAGCATGAAATTTGAGGTCTGTCATTCCTTGTCTAAATTTGCCTGTGGAAATAGAAATTTGTCTGAATCCAAGACATTGATGGTAAGACTCAATGTCACTTTCCATTGCAGTTAAGTGAGAAAATCACTGCTTAATTTATAGTACAATAAGATATATCCCAATTTCATAGTTGTTAAAACATGAGGGGGGAAAGTGCATCTTACAATCCAGGAGATAATTGTCTTCTTTAGCACGAGGAATGTGCATGATGGTAGTAATCGTGCCTGTATTCCAGACTGTACTAAAAAAAGATGACAGGAACAGAAGATATGCTTTGCCTCCTTTTCCTGCCTCTGTCACTAATTTTTGATGTTTGGAGGAGAGTAACTACCAATACCATCCACAGTGGCAGCTACAAACCCTACTCTGTTCTTAGATCAGTCCCTTTTATTTTTGTTTTTTACCTTTTGCACATTTCCTTATTCAAGTAGGCAGGACAGTCAAATGTGGTCATTTTCACAACCTTAGGACCCAAGCAAAATCATGGATGTGACCTTACGTCTAGATATATCAGAGCGGTACATCATAACAAATAATAATTTTGCATGTTTAGCATTGGTTTCTGTGCTCTCTGAGGTGAGAGAGGAACTCAGAGTAATAATTCAATATAAGCAGCAACACAAAGGGACAAATGTTATTTACTGTTTTCAGAGGGTAAATTTTAACTCAGATATACACATAATTATAGTTCCGAAGACATGATTTAAAAATGAATAAAAAAGCAAACTGGAAATTCTCAATATATTTTATCGACAGAATTTTTTATTGGCCTTATAGAGGACACAGCATAAATGACAAAGCCTGACAAAGGGAGTGAGATTAATGGTGTTAGGGCCAGTAAGAAAAGGAAAACACCCATAAAAGAATCAAAAGAATGTTTGGCAGAGGCAGAGTTCATGAGAAGAAATGATTCAATAATTTAATCTGACACCTTCTCTGCAAAGTTGTATTGGAGCCGCACTGCGCTCCCCCACCCACCCTTTCTGGCCTCAGTCAAGGGTGTCAAACTCATTTTCACCAGGGGCCACATCAGCCTTGCAGTTGCCTTCAAAGGGCCAGGTGTAATTTCAACTCCTTAACTGTTAAGGAGTAGACACATTTATTCAGTCCTAAAATTACATTCGGCCCTTTGAAGGCAACCGCGAGGCTGATGTGGCCCCCAGTGAAAATGAGTTTGACACCCCTGGGCTAAGTTGCCAAAGCAGCAGGCATTGATGTAAAGAATATAATGTCATCAATCACAATTGTAAAATTGAAAGGAAACTCTGAAATTTTGTGATGCAAACTTTTTATTATAAAAAAGAGGAAACTGAAGTTTAAAGGAATTGTGTATCATCCATTTTTATATATTAAAAAAGCATAGTTACCTGGCAGGGGAGATACCACGATCAAAAAAAGCTAGTGGCATAGCCAAAGTTAAAACCATTGATTCTTAGTGTAGTTCTCCTTTTCTTTCATCCAAAATCACTGCCATAATATGAAATACCAGTATATGTGTGCATGCATGCACACACACATAGTTATATTATTACATTAGATTCAGGAACACAGCAGGTGTTCTCAATACTCACTGTTACAGTTACAACGATCAAAAGTAGCCCATTAGCTAGTCTGCAGTCACGATCATGAGGAAATCATCTGAAACACCTAAAGTCTTTGGGTATGTACGAAATTATTAAAGTACACTGTGAACGGTCTTATGGAAGTCATAGAATGCTCGATTAGGTATAACCATAAAGAATATCAATTATACTTTTCTCATTTTTATACTTGAAGAGGCGGCAGCTCAATGTTTAAGTGATTTGCTTAAGGTAACTCAATTTTTTAGAGTAAATCAATGCAGGTGGCCTACATTTGGCTCATTATAAATATACTCTGCAGCCTGCATCTTAGGCTCCACTGAACATGCAGACACACAAGACCGCAATAGCCCATACTAGCTATCAGATTCATTAACAGGAATGTAAGACCGGAGCCCAGAAGGCTGGAAAGGCAGCATTAGATATTCCTCTTCAATAATACATATTGCCCTAGCTGGTGTGGCTCAGTGGACTGAGTGGAGACCTGCAAACCAAAGGGTCACTGGTTCAGTTCCCTGTCAGGGCACATGCCTGGGTTGTGGGCCAGGTCCCCGGGTGTAGGGCGAGTGTGGAGGCAACCACACATTGATGTTTCTCTCCCTCTCTTTCTCCCTCCTTTCCTCTGTGTCTAAAAATAAACAAATAAAATCTTTTTAAAAAATGAGTCCATATAACCGTCTATGAGACAGTCTCTTTGAGTCTGCAGAAGAAACCCACTGTCCATATTGGCCAGATGTGGGAGTCTTCCTGGCTTGAAAACCTCATACCATATAAGACTCAGTATGTCCTGTAACAGTTCCATGACAGATCTTCCAATTTTGAAAGTCACAGCACTCAGAGAACCCCAAAGCTACTGCCTTTCCAGAAGCTATTTAAACTTTTCTTAGTCCTCATATAATTTGCCAGTCACTGACCATGTTTACTCTAATCGATGTTGTCCTCTGGTATACTTGGCAAATTATATTTATTGGGTTTCCAGACTAATTCAGGTTTCCAGGCCAAATTGTCAAGCAGAAAAAAATCTTATTTTTTTTTAGCTTTGCGGAGTGGCAGTATCATACCCAATGAGGTTTATCTGAGGCGCGATTATTGCTAATTGAAAAATCTTATTTTTAACTTACCAAATCATCATTATGCCCTAAATGAAAAACCTTTTGAGAATTTTGTTCAATCTTAATACTGGATATTGTTTTAAAACAATTCCTTTTAAGCATAGGCAATATAGTCAATAGCATAATAATATCTTTGGTGAGAGATGGTTACTAGACAAAATATAATATAATTACTTCATAACCTACATAAATGTTGAATCACTATGTTGTATACCCGAAATTAATGTAATACTGTATTGCAACTATGCTTTCATTACAAACTCTTAAAAATAAAATATAATGAATAAACAGTTTGGTTTACAGCTTCTGAACAGGACAAACTGCTAGGTTATTAATTTAGTCATTTTCTATTAAAAATTATTCAGTGACTAAAATGTATCTGGCACAATTCTAAATGTAGTGGCAAACACATAGAAATACTCTGCTCTCAGAGAGTTTATATCATTAAAAGAGTGGGACCACCTCAATAAATAAATCAATTAATTAACTGATATTCTAGAAGGTGACAAATACTAAAGGGAAAATTAAACCATGGACATGATATGATGAGTCCTTGGGGATATGGGATGTTGCAATTTTAAAGATTTTATTTATTTATTTTTAGAGAGAGGAGAAAGAGAGAAACATCAATGTGTGGTTGCCTCTCATGAGCCCCCTACAGGGAACCCCGCCCAAAATGCAGGCATGTGCCCTGAGGGGAACTTGAACTGGAGACCCTTTGGTTCACAGGCCGGGGCTCAATCCACTGACCTACACCAGCCAGGGGGATGTTGCAATTTTAAATAAAGTAGTGTGCTTTTCACCAAAGACTTGAAAAAGATGAGGGAGAAAGCCATCTGGATACCTAAGGCAGAAGAAAGAGCTTTACAAAAGCCATCAAGTCAAAAGTGTGCTTTAAGTCAAGGGATTGTAAACCAATGTGCTTGTAACACAAAGAGCCAGAAGAAGAATAAGGAAGTGAGACCAGAAAGATTCCCATTTTCCTGAAATCTTTCTCAGATTTTACAATATAGTTTCATTATCCAGCTTTTTCTCTTCTGTCCCTTGATGGAAAATTCTACTTTTGACAATGAAAAACTTCAGTGAGAGACATAAAAGTCAAATATAGCAGAAGCACAGCTAGCAAGAAGAGAAGTGCTGATGCAGATAATACAAAGTGTGAGAGAGGTATATTTACATTCTATTCACATGAGGGGAAGGAAGTCCAAAAGATAATAAGGTTAAGTTACTCACACATGTGCACTTGTAGAATATGATCATTCTCCCCAATACCCTGGCTGTCACAGGATGAACAAAAATAGCTTAAGTTTGTTTTATTACAAGTTATTCTCTATGTATGACTTTATCATGTAATTAGTATTAAAAATATCCAGAAACCAGGGAAGAATAACACTTTAACTTCTGAAATGAAAAAAAAAAAAAAACCCTCAAATTCCAAAAGTGAGGAATGAAGGAAGGCATTCATTCTACCAGCCCTATAATTTTTTTTAAAAAAAAGAATTACAAGTAATGCTATGAACAATTGTATGACAATGAATTAAATTAATTAGAAAATTGAAAAATTCTTAGATTGTTGTAAACTATCAAACTATAAGACACATTGAAAATTATAAAAAATTAGAAAAGTTTAAAGAACTAAATAAATTAAAAGTCATCCTATGCTCATGACTTTTTAAACAAAAATGAAAGACAAAATATAAAATGTATATGGACTTGTACATATAATATATTACAACATAATATATACAGAATAGACAAATATATAGCAACACAAAGTGGATTAGTTGTTGTCTAGGGCTGGGGGGTTGGGAGCAATGGACATGAAACTCTTCTTAATGGGTACAGTACTTCATTTTATGGTGAGGAAGCATTATAAAATTGATTATGTTGATAGCTGCACAATTCAGTGACTAGACAAAAAATCACTGAACTTTACCATCTGAGTGGGTGAATTATTTGGTATATGACATTTATCTCAATAAAGCAGTTATCAATAAAAAAAAAGGAGTTTTTAATGCCAAGGGAGAAAAATCTCCATACCAACAACCAAGCAGACTAACACAAAGATTTCATGAACACATTTAGATACGGGGTAATGTACTTTGCTCCAAGTACCAAAAAATGAGTTTTTCAGTATAGTCTGCTAGTGGTTTATTTATACTTAGAAGATTTGATTCCATCAAATTGATTTCTCAGTAGAATTCTTTTTAAATGATGGAAGAAAGTAAATCTACTGACTAGTAACAAGCTATGTTCAATCAGATGAGGATGTTGGTAGAAGACACTTTCCAATACTCTCTACATGGTTTCAGAGAACTGAAGATTCAGGTAGGTATCATGATAGTCACTGAGCTATAATAGGGAAGGTACTTCAGTGGAAAAGGCTTGAAATGTTGCCTCTCCAAGCTCTGCCTACAAAGCGAATGATCTGGGCCAGTGAAAACAAACCAATGAAAAGGACGATGTATAAACACATGCTGAAAATCCACTGACAGTTATACCAAGCCCATAGTGTACACATGAAGAAATATATTGACACGTGATTAACGCACATTTGAAGAAAATGTTCTGGCTCACGAAAATAAAAAAAAAATAAATTATTGCAATTAATTACTTAATTAAATCTGAATTAATTCATCTAACAAATCATATAGGCAAAGGCATACGGTATTGTGGTATAAACAAAAAGGAGGTACTTCGACCAAACTTTAGAAATAAAAGTTTAGGAGTAGAATTGCATGAGCACAAATTACATTAACTTTAGTATTTGAGATAACGTTGGCACTTCCAAAATAAAAATGTTTGTATGGAATATTTTAATTTTTATAAGAAAATAATCCAAATACATATGCTATTTCAGTAGGACTGAATTGCCCTCTTACTCCTTTCCCAGTGTTTCTTCTTAATGATTTTTTTCCTACTTTACCTGTTAGCATTACAATAAGCTGAATTGCAAAAAAAATTTGTAAAGTTATATGCTCCAAGGTAAAAATTAGAAACATAAAAAGTCTAAATAGCTCTTCCTCAAGGGATCCATAAAGAGATTTTCCCTCCAGGACACTGTTTTGTATTCAGGTTAATTGTTTCTTTATTACTAACATTTAAAAGGAAACAGAGCAGAAGCCAAATTTTATTTCTCCAAAATACTAACACTTGAATTTGAAGATGTATTTGTCCATATCAATAAAAACACAAAAGCACACATTTCTTTTCAGTATAAAGAAGAGCAAAGATCAACAAAATTCTTAATTTACAGGGGAATTACAAGACTATGGATCATAAACAAAAAGTCTGCCAAATATTTCTCCACCAAAATGGGTTTATTCAGAAGCCACAAAGAATTTCACTTCAGAACACGCAACCTTAGCAGAACTCTCGGACGCCCTCTAAAACAAAGAAAAGGAAACTCTTAGAGGCAAGGAGGAAGTTGGGAGCCTGTTACTAACCGAGAGTTCTCCCTGTTGTGCTTTGTAGTCACAGTGAGGAGGTCCCCCTCTGGCCTCCCTACTCCATTTTAAATGAGGTTTCTGTTTACTAATCTTTTTAAAACACATATTATTTACAAGATAAGGGTTCTTTAAAATAGAGATGGAAAGTTGCCCTTGAAGAGTGATATTTGTAATAAAAGATCAAAATATGATGGTTGTAATGGCGAATGCAAATAAGAATATGTGAGTTATATATGTATCATTAGAAGACCTTTCAAACTCAATTTATGTACCTACTGCATATAAATGAGAATCAGCCTCTACCTATGTAAAAAAAATTATAAAATTATTTTTCAGGAAAAGTGTTAAATATATTCAGAGGTCTCCGTCGAGGTAAACTTACATGTACTCAGGTATGCAAAGCCAACTTTATATTAAATATAAAATGGAACATTTTAAAAAATAGGTTTGTGTGGCTATTATTTTGATAGCCAATAAAATATTAAATAATAAATAACAATGCAATTACATTTTAATCATTTTCAATTAACTGTATATTTTTCCAAATAAAATTTCCTAGTTTGATTTAACAATTCATACATCATTAGCTAACTAATTATAACTAACTTGAAACACAGTGATTAACTACTTATTAATGATAGCTAATAAAATATTGTGCAAAGTTATATTTTTATTTATGGAATTAAATAATAGAATTTGAAGGAAATATTTTAATAACTTAAAATTCAATAATTTACACATACTTGGGACCATTACTAATAAACCAAAAATACATGATTTTATCTGTAACAGAAATACTTAAATTCTAAATATTTTCATAAATAGAGCCTGTTGCCTCACTGAACTGAAAAATTTTCCCATAGCTTTATCCTTTAAAGTTAATAGAGCTGAACTTTCAAACTTGCAGGCAAAACAGGGCTCAATCACACTGACAGGCAATAGGAGGAGAGAAATAAATTACCCAAGGTTCTAAGACTTGGTTAGAATTAACGGTAAAGGAAACCCTGTTGAAAATAGATATGGTGGAGTAATGCAGGCCATTTCCTTAATTGATTTTATATTAACCAAGCTTAAACATTTATCTCAATAAAGAGTGGCACAAATGTAGGTTTATAGTTGTGAGTACGAGAAACACAGAGCTTATTCTTCTATTATTTATTGTATTTTATTCCATATGAACAACTGTAGACCTACTTTTCCCATACCCTATGGTTACAACACCTAGACTACATCACTCATTCAATTACCCATATATGTTCTAAAAAAAAACCCTACCCATCAAAATATCCAGTGATTTTATAGCAATAGCTTATAGCTTATATTTCATTCGCAGAACAAACACCTTACTCAATTTGCTTTTGCAGAAGAAATTCCTGGTCAAATTTCTAATTCACATTCAAGGGTTTTCAATATTTTTATCATACTTAGAAATTAATTTTTAAATATGAGTAAAAGCAAATATATACCCTGTGCATAGCACCCAGGAGAAAGGAAAGAACTACGATATTCATGACATGCTTAAGTGCCACTATGTACTGAATTTATAAAGTGTTAAAACCATTAAGCATTCAGGAAAACAACTGGCAAGACGGACAAAGGACCTAGTGTGGAATTAAACTGTCCACAGAATCCTGATTCTCACCTTTATTATTTAAGCTTTTAATAAGATACCGCTGCAAGAATATGCGTTCACTCTCTTTCTTTAAAAAGCATAAGCAAAACACCCATTCTCACTTCGATTCTGATGCACTAGAACACCAAGGGGAAAAAAACTACAAGATTTACAAGAAGTCCTCTCCTAACAACACAGCAACAGAAGAAAAGGACTATTTTACAACTTCTGCATATTGACCATAAAATGATTTACTATGTATTTTTGAAATTAACAGATAAAAATCATTTTGTAAACCAGCTGTGCTTCAAAAGCAAGCATCTGTATATCTGCAAATGTGGAAACCATCCCCAGGCCTTCCTTTCCGGAGAGGTTCTGTTTAATTCTTGGTGGCAGAGATCAAAGGTATTATTCACGGTTGTTCAGTGAAGAAAGCTACTAAATAATCATCAGGCTTTCTAGCTGCCTTTCCACACGCGTTTCTCAGAATGTTCACATATAGCAAGTAGGATGTGTCACGTAAGTCTGATTCCAGAGATTCATTAGTGCCGTGGTGACAACAGTAAAGGAAGAAGAGGAGAGGGAGGTGACACATTAGATACAGCCACAGCCACATTCTAATATATTTTCACATTGCCGTTGTTTGTCTCAGTGAACTGTCTACGAGAATGAGTATCTCTGGTAACCCCACAATCTCAAATAGTTAAATAGCACCTAGCACTCGAAAACCAACAGTGCGGCTTCTATTGATTTCATCCTTAAAATGTTAATTTATTCAGAGTTCTAATTTTGAAACATGCCAAGCTCTAGACTCTAGGGACACAATGGATAGTATCATTACAGGACAAGATAAACAATTAACCTGTAACTAAGTAAAATAAGAACGAGTTACACAGTATACATGCCCCACCAACAATGATAATAGGTTGAGTTGATTAAGAATGACTAGTAGCTACTTTAGTTTGGTTAGCGGTCTTGTCTGAGAAAGGGTCATTTAAGCTGAAATCTGAAGAACAAAGAGAAGCCCACAGACTGAGTATCTGGAGCAGGGGACCAAGGCAAGGGGCTGCTTGGCCTGAGGCTACAGAGACGTAGGAAGGAAGATAAAG